>JANHFK010005098.1:35868-47851 GCA_036250565.1 Sibynophis collaris | reverse complement strand
CCCCTTCGGCAGGCAGTCCTAACCCAGACTGCCTGTGCTCCCTCTGGAGCCCACCGGAGCGATCGGTATACGGACGCCGGGACAAGAGAATACCCCGAGCGTCCGCCGCCAAGGAGAGCCGGAAGTCGAATCCCGGTTTAGGATTCTGAACACTCATATTTTGTGGTCCAGTGGATGGTGAGAATCAAAATGTGAACACTGAGCTCTGTTTATGGGTTTTATATAAACTTCTGTTAAGGCTTCTATCTTCCTTAACGTGCGCTGCACAAACTTCAATGTTAAGGCTTCTGTCTTCCTTAATGTGCACTGCACATTCCAGGAAAGCCAGACTGTTTTCCTTAACATCTTCCTGTGTGAAGTTAATGTATTTGTCGACTGAACTGTTTTGTGTTTTGGAAGCGTTTTGTGAACGCTTCCGCTTCCTGTGTTTTAATATTGACTTAAGCATCATCCACATATCTATACCAGCAAGTGGGTGGAAATCCCATGAAAGAGTTTAGTGCTTTGGTTTCTACCTGTTCCTTGTAGAGATTGGCAACAATGGAAGACATAGATGAATCCATGGCACAATCATGTTTTTGTCTGTAAAAACCTTCATTGTATTTAAAATAGGTAGTAGTCAGCAGAGATCCAACAAGGCACATATGGTCTGGGCTGAGGTTAGTTCTGTTGCTAATGTGCTGTCTTGCAGTAGACATCTCATAGATCATAAGAAACCATAGTTTCATCTAGTGGTGAAATCCTGCCGGTTCTGTCCGGCTCGTGTGTGCCGGTAGCGGCTGGTGGTTTGGCGAACCGGCAGTGGCAGCAGTGCGAGGCTCCGCCCATCTGCCTGGACATCATTACTTCCTGGTTTTTAACCCTCTGTGTATGCACAAAGCCTTCTGTGCATGCGCAAAGGGTCAAAAATTGGATGTGATGTGTAGAAAAGTTGCCTTTCTTTCTTTCTTTCTTTCTTTCTTTCTTTCTTTCTTTCTTTCTTTCTTTCTTTCTTTCTTTCTTTCTTTCTTTCCCTCCCCCCCCTTATTATTCTGTGTTAGTTGTGCCTTCTTTGTAAATTCTGTGACCTCCTCCAATACTTCTGTTGGAAGAAGTTATTTCAGTTTTTGACATTTGTGTTCCACTTTCTCCTTCAAAATCTCAATTGTAAAATTAAATATTGAATATTATTGAACAGGCTAATGGAGATGAATCTGTGTTGTCTGCATCTTAAATGGTCTGTGATGTCTGCATCTCAAACTGAAACATCATGAAGAGTCTGTGTTCACCTCAAATTGAATAATTTATCTCCAGTTTACAACACAGCTCTTGCAGCAGTTCCAAGAAGATTCCACAACTAATTGCACCCTGTTTTAGGACACAAATAAACCCCCAAGTAATCTTAACAGATCTCAGAGATTGCTGATGACCAGATGACTGCAAAGAAATACAATCCTTCCATTCCCCCACCATCCAGTCTTAACTGTCAGTATCTATCCTTCCATCCCCCCACCATCAGAATTAAAGAAGCTTCTTGGATGAGAAGCAAACTATTTTTCCTTCCTCAAAGAAAAAATAGTCCAGCTGCCTTTTGAAGAAAAAATACCTTTGAGACAACTATGACCTGGATGACTGAGAATCTCCACAGACATCAACACTGTACCATCAGCCTAATCTTTTCAGCGGAACTAATGTTATTTCTTTTTACTTGTTCAAACAAATTATATTTTAGTTTACACCCTAAATAGACAGATATATAATACTGGTTAAATAAATATATGTGGATCCTTAATGTTTATTTCTGCATCTTCTTCAAGAAGAGCAACAATGTGATACAAATGGAAGAAGTGTGAGCTGGAGATACTCTGAGAGTTGCAAAATGGAGGCAGGGATCCATGACCTTCCTGTCCCTTTCATAACTGAATTGTGCCAGAAGGAGGTAAGCTTGCCTGTACCTATGGTAGGCAAATGGTGAAAATAATATTGTTAGACAAACTGGGAGAGCATGGGAGCAGACACAAAAGGCTTTCTTTTATTCAATACATAAAATGGGCATGTGTCACATATCTAAAGAGTAAAGTACCAGTTTTAGTAAATCCACTAAAGTAGACATTTTTAAAAAGACTGGAAAGTGATAATGTTTCTGAGATGGAAGTCAGCCTCTGGAAGAAAATTAATATCTGGACAAAATGTTCTCTGTTTTGAAGTCAAGGCTGAAGTAATCAGAAATCCTGCCTTAAAAATCAAAACACAAAAGATTGAAGTGTCATATGAACTGAGATACAAAAATCAAAAGATACAATGTGAAGTCAAGAAATTGCACAGTATTTCATACAACTTCCTAACACTTAAATGAGTAAAGATGGTAACTCCTGATCAGGGCACTATGAAGACTCACCTTTTCTCTGGGAAGGGTGACTTCATAGTCAGAAACAACAGTTTGGACAATTGAGATGTTTCATAACTGCAAAGCTTGTTTGTCTCTGAACAAAAAGAGGGAGTACCTTTACAAATCACTGCCATTTTGACCTGAGGATCTTTAGAACACACATATCTTTTTTCTAATGGAGTTATGGATCAATTATGGATATCATGTCTCAGTGGGTTATGGGAAAAAATAGAACAACTTTCTGGGTCATTTATAGAAGAACATGTTCTCTGTTAAGGTATTGCCCACATGTACCTGCTATAGTACTTTGGACATTAATTTGAAGGCAAGTCAGTGTAAGGTAACAGAATGCTCACTCAGCATACAAGATTATACTCAGCACTCTAGAGATGAACTAGAAACTTTTGATGACAAAATAATATGGAAATTGGACCATAGTTCTCTAGATCTGCAACTGCAACAGCTCCTGTCAAAATTAGACAAGAAAATTTTCAATAGTCACCATCTTGAATCCAAACCTACAGGTGGAAAGTGGAAGATGCTGACTCACTCAGATGCCAGAGAAAAGTACCCAATTTGATTGCTCTCCTCTGGACTTGCTCCACTTTGTCAATATCTTTTGTCAATGTAAAACATGGTGCTGCAAATATTTTAAATGTGGTCTGTCTATCACAGAATAAAGAGGAACAATGGCTTATCTTGATTTCTGTTGATGGAACTTAGGATTTCAATTAATTTTTTTTGCAACTGCATCACACTATTGGCTCAGATTCAGCTTGTGATCTCCCATGTTGCTGAGTCTTTCATACACACTGCTGCCCATTATGGTCCATCCCTCCCCCAGTTTGGATGACACGGTCTTTAGCAATCAATCAATCAATTATTTTATTTATTGGCCAGCCATGTTACCACAGGGTATCTCTAGGCTGCTTACCCCCCCTCCTCTCTCTATCTCTCTCCTCCTCTGCCGGCATGGATGGGACAGGCCAATACAGTGAGATGAGATGGTCCCTCAAGTAGTCTGGACCCATGCCAGAAAGGGCTTTAAAAGTGAGTATCAACATCTTGAATTGCACCCAGAAGCAGACTGGCAGCCAATCCAACTTGCGAACAGTGGTGTTACATGGGCCATTCTTCAGGTCCCAGGAATTGCCTGTGCTGCTGCACTCTGCACCAGCTGTGGCTTCCATGCTGAGCATATTACAATAGTCCAACCATGAGATGACTAGGACCTGAATGACTGAACTATATAGATCTATATTAATCAGTGATAACTATATTGGCTGATGTGGTCAAAAGCTTACCCACATGTAGGCTAAACACAATATATTTTCCTATATTCTAGATAGTACTGATTTACACACATTGGAATCTTTGACAAGCCTCCCCATGAATGAAAACAGGCACAATGTTTCCACTGGACTGTTCTTAAAATCCTCTTGTGGACAGTAATATGATAAACAGCAAGGAATAAACTGACTTTATTGAAAGGAAAATGTTGAAGGGTGACGTATTCTCAATTTAAAAGATTTCAGATGCCCTTCATGCTCTCTGAGCTTGGTTGTTTTCTTGCAGACATTTCATTACCAAACTAGGTAACATCATCAGTGCTAGTAGGGAGTGGGATTTGCTCTCATTTATAATCTAGTGGCAGGGCAAATGTTGCCGACCTTCTGTGTAGGCTGTGCACAAGCAAAATGAATGCAGAAACTGGTAGGATGCACCATATTCTCTTTCTCCTTTTTGCATGCTCACACTCACTAGTGCCCACCTTCCCTGGGCCTCCCTGCACTCACAGACATTCGCACCCTGCACCATTTTTCCTAGTCTCCTTTTGTTCACACACATGCACCCCACACTCTCTTTTTCTTTCCTGCCTAAGCTCGCACTGCACTCCAGCACCACAAATCTGCATCTCCCATCCTCCGGTAACACCTCATATTCCTTATCTGAGATTCCTCTACTTCCTGCTAACAATCGAAGTGTCTTGTGATTATGATGACAACCAGGACAGCCTGGATTTCTGTTGCTAAGCTGATGATGTGACATCATTCTTTACTTAGAATTGCTTGACTTAGTGATGGCAATGCCAGTCCCATTTTCCCTCATAACTTGAGGACTTTTTGCTTATTCATGTAAGTTACTAGGAGGTAAGCTTGACTATAGTTGACTTAATTTTTATGAGAAACCTAAAAATTCAGAGGTGACATGCATCAGAATATTACTTGCTGTTATATCCTCTTTATGGATATGGCTTACTGATTACTGTGAGAAATAGATTTCAAGAAAAGATGGGACATTACTCATATATATGCATGTAAATCTCAGTAGGGAGGAGGTCCCTTTAGAATAATGAAATTTAGATAAATTTTGCAGTGAATCTTGGCAAGTAATGCAGCTTATGGAACTTTGTATCACAGGGGGCTATTGACCTCTTCCATCTATAACAATAGCTGCATTGTCTAATATTTTTTCAAAAGTATACTGTGTTTTTCAAATGTATATATGTGCTATAAAAGACTGGAGTGAATAATAAATAAATAAATAAATAAATAAATAAATAAACAAACAAACAAACAAACAAACAAACAAACAAACAAAGTACTAATTATTAAAATCAGAGATATTTTAGTATTCCTAATAATAGTTGCATTATACAAAACTTTCAATAGTATGGTTTTCAAATTTCACAATTCCTGAATTTTTGCCCTATCTATATTCTTGCAAACTCTAAATTTGGAAATATTGAAGAAGTTGTTTGTTATGCGGCATGAAAACAAAAGGAACCCAGTTACTCTCACATGTAAAAATGAAAGCCAAAATATTATCAATATCAGACCAACCTTTAGTTCTCCTGTAGCTACTTTAAATACAAGCTCTATGACACAGCCAACAGCAAGACGAGCAGCACTGAATGAATGCACTTCATTCCAAATTGTATCATTGTCCACCTGAATAAAGATGGATTCAGAAATATTGTAAAGATACTGTTGTAAATTCTTAAACAATTTAGTCTACACAGAGCACTGCATGCTGACTACTGCAACTATTAAATCATAACTTAAGTGTTATAATTATAAATGCAATGATAAATACCGAAAGTGAATTAATCCCCAAGCTAAAATTGATAGCACCGCCATCACACATTTATATACTTTTATTTTCTTTAAAACGATCTTTAGCTACAGATAAACTGATTATACACTATAAGTGGAGTTCTTTAAGTGGTTTATTTATTTATTTATTTAGTGTATGGCAAATCCATGGACTTATATTTAATGTGCAGTCTACCCAGCCATTCAAGGACAGGGTGGTCTATGTTAAAAAACCAGACATTGGACCCATGTAAACTCTTGATAGACATTTGGACACAATGTGATGGATATTTTTTTGAGGAGCACCACAGTCACACTGAGAGCTAGAGACAAGACCCCACTTAAACAATAAGTCCTGGCAGACACCATGTGGTTATCCTCATGCATTCATTTGGGACATATTCAGATATAAGACTCTTGACAAGAAACATATCTCGTCTGTATCATATAATACATCTTCTAAAACATAGCTCCCAATATTTCACTTTCATTTGTGATATCAAATTAAACTGCTAAATGTAGACAAATGGCTCTGGCCAGGTTGCAGTCCTGCATATACTGGTAGAAGATCTTTTGGAAGAAGATCCCCTTGATTATGAGTATTTGGCTAACTTGCTATAGAATATTAATTAATATAATATATATTAATATTAATTAATATAAGTCATTTAGGAAGTTCCTAGGAGGAAACAATTATTTTGCTTTTTCAGGACCTGATAACAACAACAAAAAAAGTTTGATTTGCACAAAGACCAATTGTCCTATGCAGGCATACTGTAACAACATCATTAGACATTAAGAGTGCAAAGGAGAGAAATTAGAAAAGAAAACTGGAACAATTTAAGAAAATTGGGAGAATTGGCTTCTAAATTATTTTAGTGCTCCCATCCTGTATATCATCTATTTTTCTTAGAACTAAGAAAAAGGTAGAGTGTATATCTTACAACTAGAGCAAATAAAGCAATCATTTTTGTACTTTAAAAGATTAATGGACATCCTTAAATATAGCTTGACCAAACTTTATCATGTGGATAACAGATGACAAAACAGTCACCTATGTAAAAAAGATTGCTCAATACAAAATAAAGACATAGATAAAATATGAAAAGCATTTGGATCAGAATTTCTGAGTAAGTTCTGCATATACATTTTGTACTAATTGGTGCTTTTACTTGCCAATAGCAATAGCACTTAGACTTATATACAGCTTCACAGTGTTTTACAGCCCTCTCTAAACAGTTTATAGTGTCAGCCTATGCCCCCAACAATCTGGGTCCTCATTTTACCGACCTCGGAAGGATGGAAGCTGAGTCAACCTTGAGCTGGTCAGACTCGAATTGCTGCCAGCTGGCAATCAGCAGAAGCCACCACGGCTGAATACTGATTTAACTTGCATTTTTGATAGGTCTTCAGTGGGCTATGTTTTTATACTATAGATTTGCCTAGTGCAGAGGAAGATAATTATATCCCAATCTCTCAATGAATTTGTTTCTATGTAATTTCACATATTGAGGAATTCAACTGTTCATTTTATCTTATTTTACAAAATGTAGAGATATTTGCTGCAGCAACTCTGGGATAGTTTCCAAACTAATATTTGTATCACTAAGATTATTTAAAATTGTTGCCAAGAAAATTAAAGCAACTTAAAAATTATTATGGTAAAAGTTAAGTGAGAATATTTTATTTAATTTTGAAACTTTGTAATTAATGATGACACACAGTAAAATTAGGAAGTTTAGACAGTACCCAAAATGACAAAATTAAATTGAAATCAAATCTAGATAGAGAAAGCTTGGAGAACAAGATGTGCTTTTACTGGAAAAAATGTAAAGGAGAAAAATATATGGACACATACTGTACAAGTTATGACTTGGAAGCACAACACTGAAGAAAGTCTTGGGCCTAATCACTGACACTAAGCTGAACATAAACCAGCAATGTGAGATAACTAAAAGGACTGCATTAGAAGAAGTATTGTATTAAAAACATACAGAGTCCTTATTTTCTATTCTGTGCTAATGGGGCCACATCAGTATGTCTGTTTACCATTGGGGGCTCTACAAAATATTGACAGGTTACAACAGTTTTAGAGGAGTTTTCAAAGATAATTATAGGAACTAAAGGGCATGCGCTATAAGGACAAGATGGAGGAAAATGGAATGTTTAATCTGATGAAAAGACATCTGAGTGGAGGCAAGATATCAATGTTCAAGTATTGATGAGTTTAAGTATAATTCTTGACCACTGACCATCTATTTCAATACTAGAAGTTTCTATGAAACATACTGATAATAAAAGTTCATTTAGTCAAACTCATAATGAATTATAAAAACTTTCCTTTGAAAGAAGCATGTTTACAATCAGATTCCAGCCTGTCAACTAGAGATGTGGCAAATACAAATGTTGTACTATATTTAATGATACACTATGTTTTATAGGAATAGGTGGAAGAAAGGTATTCCGCTCTGTGTGAGATGCATTCTTTTATGTGAATGGAAAAGTGAAACAAACTATGATTAATATGTTCATCAAGCTATTGGTGTGCAGTGGCTAGTGTCACACATGATCTTCACAAGGGCAGCAGGGAAATATGTACAGCATGTACTTAAACTGCAATGCATCTAATAAAAAAGCCTTAGATCCATCCTATTAGAATATTAGTAGCATTGGATATTGTACAAGTGTATGTTCATTAAAATTTTATTCCTGGAGGCAGGGCCAGCTGTCAAAGAGAATGGGTGTGTGAGATGGTTTCTCTGGGTTTGGGTGCCGTTTCCACAATCGCTTCCAATTGCTTGATGGATTTTTCGGAGTCCTAGGTCCCTCGGAGGGGGACTCGAAGAAAGAGGCGTCCGGCAGAGCAATTCCAGATGGCAGTTGGGATCGGGAGAAGCCTCAGAGAAGCCGGACGGGGAAAGGAGACAGCCCATAATGGTGGCCGCAAAAAACTGACAGCTGGACAAAGAATAATGGTGAGATAACGGGACAATGGTGTGACTGAATCTGGTGGAATTTAATCCTGGAAACTCCAAGTGAGTGATCCTGGGAAAGAGAACTTCCCATAGGATTTCCAACAAGGGAACAAGGAGAAAAGGGGCTGTAGGAAGAAGGAGGGGAGAAAGTTCCCCTTCAGTGGAGCAGCAGCGAAAGAAAAGTTCAGGCACAGAAGGGCGTACTGCAATGTGGAAAACTATGTTGGCTGTAAAAGAAAAAAGGTAAAGGGTGTGGTTTTTTTCTGCAAAGAACTTTAAAATAAAAAATTAGAACAACAGAAAGTGAGAAAGTGAAAAGTGCTGACGAAGCCAAGGAGGTTGACATCGTGAATAAGGACTGAATGTCGAGTAATACAAAGAGAGGCAAGTGAGATATCTACTGTCCAAGGAGAAAATTGATACAGGCAATAGTTTAAGGGGGGGGGGGGATAAATTAAAATAATTCTGCTTTAGAAAGAAGGGAAATAAGGGAAGCCTTTGGTTTAATGACTTGACTGACTACAAAAATAAGTAAATAATTAAATAAAAAATTGTTAATTTAAAGGACTAAAAGAATTTACCCAAAAACAACAATCTGACTGTATTGCGAGGATTAGAGACATTCTACATCTGTTGATCCTGTTGCTTATATTTATACTTGTATTAACAAGGAAATTAATTTCAAACCAGACGGTGGCCGCTACGGCAGGAAGTAATTATTTATATTAAGTGATACTATAATATCTCACTCTCCTATCAATTTATTCCTGTTTTTGACTGTTGTATGATATAGGCACTCAAGAACTATTGTATGATATAAGTATTTAAGAATTATAAAACATGTAATTATTCCTGTTAATATTGCTTTATATTTAGTTATATCTACTATAGCATATATTATATAGTATATTATACGATAGCTAATACATTTAAAAGGCAAATGTTGATGTATCTAGGCATGGAATAGACAACTTGATAGTTCTGGTGTGGTGGAGGGAAACATAAGAGTTGAAAGTAAGTGGGAGGGCTGGCTTAAAGATGATAAACATCCATAATTTAATGAAAATTGGTACAGGAAGAAAGCAGACAGCCCAGACCACAGCAATTGAGTAAAGTTCAGCTGGACAAAGGTCAATGAGAAAGAGCCAATTCGTTTGAAGATTTGCAATTAATGTTACAATCAATGCAGGATGTGATGTTGAAAAATCATGAAGACTTGAAAAAAGAGATAGGGGAAGCAAGGAGTAATACTGGAGTACTTAAAGAAAAGATGAGGTCAATGGACGGGAAGTTTGAATGTTTCCAACAACAAATTATGAAGCATGAACAAAAATTACAAGAGAAAAGATAATGGAAAAGGAGGAGAAAAAAGTGGATGAAATGAACAAAAGATTAATACAAGCGAACAAAGAATTAGAGACGACAGTCATCTTCCTAGAAAGAGAGAAAGTGGCCCACTATCTACGTTTTCAAAACATAAAAGAAGAAAAAGGCGAAGACCTACCGGAGATGTTGGTGGACCTATTAGCGAAAGCCTTGGGAATTGGGAAAGAAGAAATGTTAAATGAGATAGACAAAATTTACAGAATCCACACCAATTACGTGACACAGCACAACCTCCCTAAAGAAGTCCATATTAGATTCATTAAAAAATCAATCCGAGACGAGATATTGCACAAAACCAGAGATGATCCATTAGAGTATAGAGGAAGGCAATTAGTAGTACTCAAACAAGTGCCTAGAAGGGTAAGAGATTTAAGAAGGCCTTACCAATATTTGACATCCAAACTGACTAGACATAATATTAACTTTAGATGGCTGACACTGGAAGGAATGAAAGAATTCAAAGAGGCTAGATCAACAAGGGCAACAAGACCCAGATATAGGTAGAGACAGACAGGAAGAAGTAGCGATCATATCCTGAATGTTAAGGGTCTAAATTCCCTCTCAAAGAGGAAAAAAATTCCTCAACAAGCTTAGTAAGATGAATTTGGGTATAACAATATTACAAGAAGCACATATAAGGAGGCAGCATCAACATCTATTAACCTATCCAAAATTGGGGAATATGTTCACATCATTATCGCAGCAGAAGAAAGGGGGAATTGTGGCATATATCAAAGAGGAAATCCCGGCAAAACAAATTTATAAAGATGAGGAAGGCAGGATACTAATAGTAGAGGTAATTTTGAACCAAAAAAGGGTGGCTCTTGTGGGAATATATGCCCCGAATGAGGAGCAAAAACAATTCTATAAGAAGTTACATAATGTTATTGGAGAGATAGAAAATGATAATATTTATCAGAAGTGATAAAATAAGAAAAGGAGTTAAAAGAATATTACCCAATATTTTTCAAAATGGCAGAGGAACTGAATATTCAGAATAGTTGGAGAGAGAGAAACTTGGAGGAAAAGCAGTATACATACTACTTGGGTCGACACTTAGCGTGGTCTAGAATTGACATGGTCTGGATGTCAACAGAATTAAATTTGGAGGTGGAAGAAGTTGTAATTGATAAATATAGATTGAAGAAACAGAAAGCTAGAAGGTGGATCAATAAATTATACAATGAAGAGGGAAAGATAACATATCAAAACGAAGGGAAAAGAAACATAATTTATGAGTTTTATAAGAAACTATATAAACTATATAAACTATTCACGGCAATAATGGCCGAAAGACTAAAATGATTTTTGGATGAATTTATTCACGTTGACCAAAACGGTTTTTTGCCAAAAAAGCAAATAAAAAATAACATTAGGACTATACTGGACGTGTTGGAATATTATGAAGTTCATAATGAAAAGCAAATGGTGTTAATATTTGTTGACTCGCAAAAAGCGTTTGACAATGTTAAGTGGGACTTTATGTTGAATCAGTTAAGATATATGGAATTTGGTGAGAACTTTATAAATATGTTTAAGGCAATTTATTCCTAACAGAAGGCTAGAGTAAGTAGTTAATGGTGAAACAACACAAAGTTTCAAAATCCAAAAAGGTACGTGTGGGCTAATGGAAGTACTGGGAGAATATGTTAATTAAAAATATGACTAAATCGCAAAAAAATGAACTGATTGGGAAAATAAACATCCAGACAACAAAGAAAGAGCAATATTTAGGAATTCAATTAATGGCAAGATGTGTTACATTCAAAGAGGATAATTATAATAAATTAGTTGATGAAACCAAGGGGGATTTGGACTGGTGGAAAAATTTGAAACTCTCCTTTATGGGGAGAAGCGCAACAGTTAAAATAAACATATTACCAAAAATACTTTTTTTTTATTTCAAAATATACCAATAAAATTAGAAAAGGAGTTTTTTTGGAAATTTAAATAAAATCATATCTAAATTTATTTGGCAAGGGGAAAAATGAGAATTAAATTAAAATTATTACAGAACTTGAAGGAAAGAGGGGGGTTTGGCATTCCCGACTGGGAAAAATATTACCAAGCAGCAGCACTCACATGGGTAAGGGATTGGATTAATTTAAAAAACAGGAGACTATTAACGCTGGACGGACACGACATGCAAATAGGGTGGC
>JANHFK010005098.1:0-11494 GCA_036250565.1 Sibynophis collaris | reverse complement strand
ATACATCCATTGCCTTAATGCAATATCAATACTTCTGAATATTAAAATATTATCAGCTTTCATACTAAGCCCTCTTAAAAAGTAGCTTTTTAACATGATAGAGCCCAAATATTACAGATCTACTGTAATTAAATAAGAGGAAGCATTTTAAAGAAGTCCATTTACATACTTAAAAATTGTTAACATCCTCAATAAAGTACCTTCTTCCACAATAAAAATGTAACATGGTATAGTATAGAAATGTATTAGAATCAAGCAAAGGAATGTATCTTACCTCTGTTTGTATATTTATAACTGATCCAACTCCATTTTCAGTGCTTATATTACTGGAACTATTGTTTGGAGAACTAGGGCCAGATCCAGGAGCACTATTGCATGCAGATTCTAAAATATGTTAAAAATGTTTATTAATATCCTTAACAAGTATGAAATATTTGGAGGGTCTATGGAAACTAGATCATGTACTACCAGATCTCTATGTAGCTGCTGACTTTGTATAGATTAATAATCTTTTCTGAAACAGACTGATTCTCAGTCCTGGACCTCTGCACAAAGAACAAGTAGGCAGTCATGGTAAGAAGTTCAATTTCATGTTGTGCACCAGTTACTAAGAGGCCCTCCTCTTAGTCACTTGTGTTCTAGTCATCTCTCACTTGGATTACAGGAAGTTTTCAACTTACAACTACAATTGGGACCAGAATTTTACTGCTAAGCAAGGCAGTTGTTAAGCGAGTCATGACTGATTTTATGATCTTTTTGCCACAGTTAGGTTAATCATTATAGCTATTAAGTGAATCATGTTAAGTGAATCCATCTGCATTTGCATGAGGCTACCTTTAAAGAGTGTCTGGAAGTTTCCGCTGATACAAAATTTGGCTGTGTGACCAATTTTGAGTGCACCCAAAACATTGAGTGTTGGTTTGCTTCTTGGTCTAATTCAAGATATTGGTTATGATCTTTAAAGCCCTATATTACACAGAATCAGGTTACTACAGAATCATCTTATCCTCATTAATTCAGGACATCACATCTGGTAAGGTAGAGAAGATATATTATGGATTCTGTTAGCTAAAGTATTTTGACTGGCAGAGTCCAGGAAGGGAAGCTTGTCTGCCATTGCCCCCCCTCCCCCCTTTTGAATATCCTCCCCCAGAGATGAGGTGGGTCCTCCTGGTTTTTGGAAGAGTTTGAAGACCTGGCTCTGCTGATTTGCATGGGACTCACTAAAGAATATGTAACCTTGGTGTTGGATTAGTGCTTTGAAGGCTCTCCACTTTCCTTTTTAATTATTCTATTCTTGTTTTAACAGTCTTTTATTGAAATATGTTTTATTTAGTTTTTATGGTTTTAATTGTAGATTATCCAGAGTTGTTCTGTGAATAAAATGGGCAGTCTCTACATTTGATAATAATAATAATAGCTTAGAACAATTTACATTCTGAGACGATACCTCTAACCCATCAAACATGAGCATCTGCCTATCCCAGGTTCAGGGGAAGGACTCAAAAAGTGGATAAAAATGCCAAATCCAGTCTGAACATCTGGTGACTGTGCAACGAACCATAATAATAATCCCATCATTACAGTATTCCTGGCATGTGGCCATCCAAGTGACTATTTAAACACTTCCAATGAAAGAGCCCATTATTTTTCTATTGAGCAGCTTTTGCAGACATTATTTCTGATGCTATTAAAAAAATTTAAAATTTTTTCGTGTAACTTAAACTTACTGTTTTGTCTTCTGGAACAATACTGGACAGATCTATCTCATCTTCTATATCACAGTCCTGTTGATAGTTGAAGACAGCTATTCCCACAGTCTTGTCCAAACTAAAGATATGTAATGTCTCCAACTGTCCCTCATAATTTTTTTCTTCCAAATTTCTTATTATCAAATTTCTTATTATCCAAGGGCAGGGTTAAATTTGCCATCAGTTTGAGGTCACTTCATTCCCACAAGAGAATTATCTAGCACCGATTTGGCTTGACCTTTAGTAGATCAGATTCTTGTAAATAGGTACCATGTAATTTAGCTTTGAACTCAATTCCTCTTCTGGGTTACTTACACTTCACAATGTCCTTCCTAAAATTTGTGCCACAATTGGATGCAACATTCTAGCTACAGGTAGTCCTCGACTTACAACAGTTCATTTAGTGACCATTCAAAGTTATAACAGCAATGAAAAAGTGACATATGACTATTTTTCACACTTACTAGAGTTGCGACATCCCCATGGTCATATGATCCAAATTCAGACACTTGGCAACTGACTCAGATTTATGACAGTTGTAGTGTTGCAGGGTCATGTGATCACCTTTTGCAATCTTCTGTCGAGCAAAGTCAATGGGGAAGCCAGATTCACTCAATAACTGTGTTACTAATTTAATAACGGCAATGATTCATTTAACAATTGTGGCAAGAAGTATAATATGGGGCAAAACTCACTTAACAATATCTTGCTTAGCAACAAAAATATTGGGCTCAATTGTGGTCGTAAATTGAGGACTACCTGTATGACATGATCAATGCAGAACAGTACAACAAGGACTTATTTGAATCCTGACACTAGATTTTTGTGATAAAGCCTAAGATTGCATTTGCTTTGTTTGCTGCTCTATTACAATGTTGGCTCCTCTCAAGACACCTAGATTCAATTCACATTTATGCTTCCTAGTATAGTGCCTATACTGATGCTTTTGTGAAGGAATTTCTAGATGACCTTGGAATACAGGGGAAAAAACAAGACCACTGCAACAGAGATACTTGAGCTGGGAGAGGATGTAACATGAGAAACTGCTTTAGAATAACTTTGTTAATATAAATTAAACTGGAGAATTATTTAATCTGGTTTTCAAAATTCTTTACCGTATTAAAAAAAGCTCTAAAAGATATTTTTAGAGATCAAAGAGAACAGTATCTGCTCTTTTTCAGTCTTCTGTGATTTCTCAAAGATCATAGGGATCATAAGTTCTGATACAATTTTTGCAAGCTTCTTCCTGAATATAGCTGTTCCCATCCTGAAGGTTTAAACTTGTTCCTTGAAGGCAGATGCTCCTTAACTAACTCTTCCCTTAACTTGTATAGCCTTTCCCTACCTGTGTTAATACGTTTAGGTCCATTTGAGAATGAAAGTGAAAAAAATGGGAGCTGAAACAGTCTGCCCATCATCACCTGCTATCATCTTATTATCTTCTCCGAGCAGCAGCTCTATCCTTTTTATTATCTTACCTCCTACTGTACTATTATTTCTGAAACATTTGTAACAAAAATTAAGATCATTGCAATTGTCTTAATCTTTATAATTACTTTTCAATCTACCTGATTGTTTTGAAATTAAAATGTAGTAAAATGGTGCCATTCCAACTTACCTGTGACATCTAATGGACGTTTTTTAAGAGCTGTAGCTACAGGACTATCTTTTCGTCTTAACAAAGGACTGCTGCGCCTTTCAGCAACCTTCTGCTTTAATCTAGATCGCAATTTGAGATTGGGTTCAGATGCTGAAATGGACAAAAGTGAAATTAAACTTATTTAATCAAAATAGAATTTCTAGTAACAATGCCTCACTGACAGAAAATATACCCATCTAAGACAACACATTGTTATAAGTACTATATAACAGAAAAAATACATAAGAAATATGATTAATAGTAAATTAAGATATAGGTAAAGGGTAGCTGATCCAGAACAAGCACAAAAGCAAATAAAACCTATGCCTCTGGAACAATTTAAATGCAATAATAGTTAAAAATAATATTCATTCATTCATTCTATTATTTTTAAATCCACCCTCCATAATATTTAGTTTATTCAAAGAAGGTTAAATACAAACCACCAAAATATTTTTTTAAAACCCAAAAGAAATAAAACAACAAACAAAACAAAGTGTCTTAGAAAAAAAGACTAACCCATATACACATAACATCCTCCCTAGTTGAATG
Source organism: Sibynophis collaris (assembly GCA_036250565.1). Classification (NCBI taxonomy): domain Eukaryota; kingdom Metazoa; phylum Chordata; class Lepidosauria; order Squamata; family Sibynophiidae; genus Sibynophis; species Sibynophis collaris. The sequence continues at coordinate 7,552 of JANHFK010005098.1, read as the reverse complement.
CTGATTAATATAATACAACAATGTTAGTTTCCCACTCCTTGCAAACAAAGCCAAAAGTGTTTTAAACTACTAAACTACTAAATCTGTTTGCAAATTGTTAGCCTGTCATCTGTATACTATATTAATAATAAAATACTTAACAGAAAAATAATAATAGAAATATTATATAAAAGTATAAAAGCAGTAAATTATTAATTATTAATAAAAGACAAGATTGAAATTCCAAAACTCTCTGTTAAAAAAATGTTATTGTAATTAACTTATAGAAAATTTACTACTGCTTCAATCAGAGATCATCCCCAAAATTAATCCTAATTGGTCAAAGGCCCACATTTATTTCTTAATGCTATCTCTTATCAGTTGCTGATTGATTAAATACAGTAAGACCAATTTCCAAAACCAATTTATCTTTCCCCCCAAAAAAGCCAAATGAGATTATTCCCCAATTAAATTTAATAATTCCCATTCTCTTCCAATCCCCTTAAAAAGACCCATTTACCCCTTATCCACCCAGAAGGTTCTCTACTAATATATAAAACCACAGGATTAAGCTTCTTCAGGAAGGTATATGAAGACGCCCTGTTATTTCTGGATCCATGTTTCTTCCCAGCCAATTTACTGCCATAGAATCACTCTCTTGGCTCTGAGTACCTTCTACAGTTTGTGTTGTTTGTATTGTTTTTGAGTGTATAATTCTTGCAAATGAATCTGCTGCTTTAAAAACAAATTTCTTTTGTGGATCTAAAGTATCTAGGATTGGTTTCTTCAGAATATTTTCCACGATCTTTATGAGTTTTTCAAATCTTTTGAAAAAAAAATCAACTAGAGGTTGCATGATGCTAAGCAGTCTCTCTCCCTGCCCCAAGTGTCAGCTTTCTCCTTCTCTGTAACCCAGTATGTTGTTGCTTGATGAAGCAGATAAGCAGAACTAGAACACCAAACAAATCAAAGGAACTATTTTGATCTAAAACCTTTTTTTCAAGGTTCCCCTGTGGTGAATATTCAATAAAATATAGTCCAAATATAAACACTTTCACCATCCAAAGACATGAGCTGTGCTTCCATACGAGAAAACAGAAACTGATGTAAACAATCAAATAAATCAAAGAGAAAGCAGAAATAGCAGAGAGAGTCCATTTGGGGGTTAAAATAAATCAGCATTTAGCCAGCCAATTAACATTTAAAGATAAAAACGAAAACCAAAACTTCAAAAAGTGAAGTGCCAGTGGTGGCACAGTGAGTTCAGCAGTTTGATTCCCACTGGTTCAAGGTTGACTTGGTCCTTCTGAGGTCGGTAAAAAGAGGACCCAGATTGTTGGGGGCAATATGCTGATCTTGTAAACCCCTTAGAGAGGGCTGTAAAGCACTGTGAAGTGCTATTGCTATTAAAAGTCCCATGCATACTTACAAAAACATTCTGCCAGTAGGAAGAGATGTTAAAAAAAAAGGCCACTGACTTTCTGGCTAGTCTCACAAGGAGATGTAATCTTCAAGATTTCTCCTCCCAGGTGAGTCCATAGCCACCCAAGTCATCTTGGGTCATTGGCAAGTGCCCTCATTCAAATCCAGGAGGCAGGGGCACCAAAGAACCAGTTCTGGCAGTCTACACAGTAGATTGTGGGTAAGAGAAGAAAAAAGCCCTCACCCTTGTCATTTTGGGGAGGAACTTAAATCTACCATCTCAAAAAGACTTGGAGGCTTTAACACATTAAAATTATAATTATTTCATAGGAATAAATCAAAGTATAAAAAACAACAAATCAACATGGAGATAAAATAAAATTTAGATAGGGTTGAAATTTCAAATGAAATTATTTCAGTCTGGCAAGGTACTGCCCGATATAATCTGAGGTTGCTATACAGTATAGGGCATTACAGGTAGTCCTTGACTTACAACTACAATTGAGCCCAAAATTTCTGTTGTTATGTAAGACATTTGTTAAATGAGTTTTCCACATTTTATGATCTTTCTTGCCACAGTTGTTAAGTTAATCACTGTAGTTGTTTAATAACATGTTAAGTGAATCCCACTGACTTTGCTTGTTAGAATATCACAAAAGGTGATCACATGACCCCAGGACACTGCAACCATTATAAAAATGAATCAATTAACAAGCGTCTGAATTTTGATCAAGTGATCTTGGGGATGCTTCAACAGTTGTGTGAAAAATGGTCATAAGTTACTTTTTTCAGTGCTGTTGTAACTTGAACGATCACTAAATGAATTGTTGCAAGTCAAGACAACCTGTGCTAGCAAATTGAAATGGGTAGATAAATCTATTGGTATCCAGTGCATTAACTTTCAAGAGATCTGACCCTGCCTTCAATGGCATGCCTGAACTAACAATAATCTTGTCATCACACCATATTCCAGTTGAAACTTTTGGGAGAACCAGATAGATTAAAGTAATTAATTAAGTTGTTACAGTAATAGAGGTCAGTGAAGATCAAGGTATGAGTGAGTGCCAGAATAACTTTATGGTACCAAAGGGCTCCTTGTTATACCCCCACACAGTTTAAGTAATAGCCATAAATCCAGGTGGAGCCTTAAGTCATGCATTAACTCCTTCAGAGAGGAGCATGATCACATCAAAAATAACTAAAAGGACCAATGACTCTGGATGATTGCTGATATACCTAAGTTCAGTCTTGAAGGGATTTATATTTGAATTATTTTGCCTGACAACCTCTAAACACTGATTCAAACTTGACACATCTCTGACTTAGTGCCTAGAATGACAGTCTATAGCTGACAGTATACAATCCTAACACATGGATAACCTGCCACAGTGGATATTGAAGAGCATAGCTAAAGACCAAGGCTGAAATACTCTATACTAATGTAACCTAGGTGTTAAATGCTGCTCTACAATTTAAACTATCCACTTAGATAGGAGTAGAACCTACATCTACAAATATAATCATAGTAATCTTGGAACTGTATCCCAGTCTGAAATCCAACTGAAAGAATCCAAGCCAGATGAAAATTGTTCAGTACCATTCAGTATATCTTTGCACAAAAGAAAGTAAGACATTTAAAAATATTATCTTAAATTGAAATTAAATATGGAAAAAAATCACTCTTTCAATTCTGAAGCTGTACATGGCTTTATACACCAAACCACTACTCTCTAACTACTAAATTAGGAAGACAAACTAAATGGGAAAGAATATTATGGTTTAATGTAATCACTGTTCATGATGCCCAATTTCAGCTACTTCTCTCACTGCCATATTTTGTACTAATGGAGATCTTCAGACCATCTTTAAGGGCAACCTCATATGCAATGTATGGGTTACTGAAATGAGATTATCTCCAAGTCGCCAGTGCTCCAACTAATTACCTCTAATGACAATACTGTTTTTAAAGCATCCCATGCTGTTTCAGAACAGAATGAATGCCATTCATTTGGACAACTGGCCAACAAAATAAACTCATATGCAGCTAATTACTGCAACCAGGTACTAATAAAATATTTCTGCATACTGATTAGATCATCAATACCTTTTACATAAAATGACTCCAAATAAACTTACCTAGTCGTATTATTAATCATATTTAATACCAAAATGTTGAACTGAAATAGCTTAACACCACCTCTTGGAAAAAGATGTCTAAGTGTGACTGGTATTCGAAGAAAGTTGCATTATTATAACCAAAAAGAAAGCTAGACTAAAACTAGTCCAGTAAAATCAACAGTGTCTCTTTCTTAGAAAAGTTCATCCCATTGTTCCAGTATTAAAACCAGGCTTGAACTGCAATTGAACTGCATCTACTAAATGATTTTCTACAAGATGGGTGGCACTGATCAGCTCGCTATCCCAATCACAAGGAAAGCCGGCAGGATTTCAAAGGATGGGAGGGGAGGGAAGGGGCAAAGAGGAGGGAGGGAATAAAGAGGAGGGAGGGGAAAAAGGAAGGAAGATTTACAATTCTCACTGCTGCTTTTCACAAGAAAACTCAATGGGGAAACCAACAAGAACTCAGAAGTCCCTTCCACAGATTTCTTTCCCCACCCATGATCATTCTGTTTCTCTGTCAGATACTGAAATATCTCTGAAATGATGTCCCAACATATCACAGGTTGTTTAGCTATTTAAAAATAAAAGTTTTATATGTGAACTGTGAAAAATAAGATTTACCTGTTTTTCTGAGTGGAAAATCATCTTTGGAATCATACATTCCTAATACAGGGTGATTGTAACCGCCTGACATTCCACTCTGTGGTGGAGAGCTCTGATCAAGAGAACTATGTTGTGTTTTCCTAAAAAAATAAAGTGTTATTACACAGATTAAGAATAATATCTCCATTGTTTATACTGATGCCTCCAAATCACATTTCTCTTCTTTTCTGTTCCGCTAACATACAATTAATATGTTCCAATTCTGTACAGATTGTTAGAAATACATTTCACAACTGACAATGAACATTATTTTTTAATTTAATTAATGGAAACTTTCAGCATTTTACAGCTAGCATTTTAGAATTAATACTTATTCAGTTATTATTTTATTTTATTTTAACATGTTTCTAACCTGTTTTTTTTGCCCCCAGTACATTAATGTATTTCTCTCTCCTTCAAACCATATGATTACATGTTTGTTACAGTAGTATTTATATCGCTTTTACATTTTCTATAGTTTTCAAGGCAGCATTCAGGGTTTTGGCTTTGATATTGGATATTGGCTTTGAATCTTTAAAGCCTGAAACAGCTTATGCCTGTATTTCTGTTTCTAAATCTGTTTTTTGACAATGCAAGGAGTATGCACCCAAGTGACATAATAAAAGCACTAAAATATAAAAGTTACAATGTAAATGTCAAAACACAGTAATATCTTGAACTTTTTTCAACTTCCAGTGAAAAATCATGGTGAACTGACATCTTGCTGACATTGGGATTGCTTTTAACAAGGAGAATCACAGCTGGATGTTGGATCTGAATTGCCAAAATCTCTTTGGATGAAGGAGATATTGTTGACATAATACATGTGAGAAGTCAAGGATTTGGCTTGTTTGATCAAAGTTAAAATAGAAAATTTGCAATATATGGTTTCCTTTACTGGACTTTTCCTGACAAAGAACAAATGATAGAGCATTTTGATTTTTAGTCAAGGGATACGTTATGGGGTAAATAGAGTTTGTTATATTTAGAGATGATGTTAAGCTATTAAAATTGTTTCTACTTACTAGGATGAAGGGGGGAGTTATCCTCTTTTTTTTCTGCTTTTTCTCTTTTTTTATAATTAACTTTCTGTAATTTTATTTTTGTATTACAAATACTTTTTTTTCTATTTGTAATTATTCATAAAATTATTTGAAAAAAATCCACAGCCATATTTTAATAACACAATTCCACATTATACTCATTAACCCAAAATGACATGCAATGTTGAAACAGTGCCACCATTCATTTCAGTTATCCAGTCTTCATTTCACAGTCCAAATGTTTAGAAGATATTGATAATTTCCTAAATATCAACTAAATTCCAGCAATCTGGAATTAAAGAGAAATTTCCTAACAATGAGGACAATTAACCAGTGGAACAGGTTGCCTTCAGAAATCGTGGGTGCTCCATTACTGGAGGTTTTTAAGAAGAATCTAGACAGTCACTTATCTGAAATAATATAGGTTCTCCTGCTTGAGCAGGGGGCTGGACTAGAAGATCTCCAAGGTCCCTCCCAGCTCCTTCATTCTATTCTAACATGCAAAGCTTGTATCTGGTGGTAGTCTCCCACAAGAGGAGAAACCCTAAAGAAAGGGCCCATCTTCATATATCATCCTACTACACCTCATGTAGCAGATATTTTGCATCAGTTGTGATTTGTGGGTGATCTTCAAGGGAAGCCCAAACATAAAATAACAAGAGCACAAATGTCTGTGGCTCATTTCTTCCCATGTTTTGTTATTTCCTTCAATATAGCAATAGCACTTCTGGAGGAAGATAGCTCCTTGTTTGTAGTTTTTCTTTTGGTCTGCTACAGATTCTCCATAGTTTTATACTTACAATGCTTTCTAAGTCAGAAGAAACTTCTCTGGGAAAGGGGAAGCTCTGAAAATCAACTCTCTTGTTCCCCCAGATAGCAGGATATTCTCAGAGTGCTTTTGAAGAAGAAGTAATTAAATGAGTCTCTAAGCAAGTTCATTGTGAAAGAACCAGCATTTTAAAGTGGACAATAAAGTGTGCCACTGCTTCTTAGACACTAACTTTTTATATATTTATCTTTTGTGTTAAAAAAGACAGCCTGCTTTTTCCTTTTTGTTGTCATTTACAAAGCTCTGTGACTTTAAGATGGCGAGGAGGGGAGGAGTTGGTGTATCTGAGCCCATATAAAAAAGATGGAAATTACTGTGGAAACTACTTTTGAAACTTTTTGTCAGAGGAAAATTCCTCTTCCTGGTTTGCTGCAGCTGATTAACTACTATATAAGTGACTGCAGGATTACAGCCAATGTTGCTATGCTGCTGCTCCTCCACTCCTCTCTTCACACAAGGAACCCAGTGCAGAGCAAGAAGCCACGCAGAGAAGAGCTGAGTCATTGCCTTGCTTCTGAGGAGGCAAGCAAGGAACCCAGAGAGCCTCCCATGCTTTTTGGGATGAGAGAAGTACTTATGGACTCTTACTAAGAGGACAACCCTTTTAGTTTGTTGGTGCTTTTATGTAGGTTTGTTTCTTTTATGTGTTTTTAATATTAAACTCAGTAGTTTTTCTTACAGCTCCTCCTTTGGCTTTCTATGCTTTAGTGCGTTTGTGCTCGTATTGGGCCACGGTCCATTTGAATTCACAACCTCCCTTTTTCTAAAAAGAAAACTTTAACAAAACCTAAAGCAAGACAAGGCCCACTACAATTCCTTTGTCCCTCTCTTGAATTATCCCACATTGAATTGTCTTGTGTTGGCTGGGTGAGTTCTCCTGTAGTGTGTGAGCTGGAGCAAATTGTCCCATTGCAGTCTGACAGTGCTTCTTGATGGCAGCTGGTGGTAGTAAAAAGCTCATTTATTTGATTTTGGCTACTGGGTTTTCTGCAATAATTCCTAAGCTGCTTACAGTTAGCAAGAAGTGATATAGGCCTCAGTTGTATCCCAATTATTATAACAAATTTCAGATCACACTAGTCTTTAGGAGTGTCTGAAAGCTTCAATTGTTGTAAAAGACAAATGTTTACAATGTTTTACAATACTGTATGCTGAAAAACTTGCTCAAATTGTCAATCTTTTTCCAGGTGTAATTTTAAGGTGTTTGGGAACACAAACTTTGTACCTATCTGTAAAATAACAACATCACTTCTTGTGTAGCATGATTGCAGTCTACTGCTACTCAGAGTTTCCTGGATGTATATGGCTAGTTTATGGAGTTGCAGACAGGAGTGATATGCTCCAAAGCAACTTTTGAGGATCAAATTCAAGGCAATACACATCTCCCTTCAATGGTATCCTCAAAATCTCACACTTTTCATCAGCATGACAAAAGCAGCATCATGTCCAGAAATATTTCACAAGAAGAGTCCTCCACTCCTCCGCTCGCAACAAAATACCTTATGCCACTAGACTC
>JANHFK010005096.1:43080-57428 GCA_036250565.1 Sibynophis collaris | reverse complement strand
TTTCCTGTCTAGGCAGGGGGTTGGACTAGAAGACCTCCAAGGTCCCTTCCAACTCTGTTATTATTATTATTATTAATGCGAACAAATAATTCTGGCAGTAAAACTGGGCAATGCAGATTTGGAAAAGGCAGTACAGGTAATCTTTGACTTATGACTATCATTGGGACCAGAATTTATGTCGCTAAGCAAGGCAGTTGTTAAATGAGCTGCACCCAACTTTGCAGCCTTTTTGCCATGGTTGTTAAGCAAATCAGTATAGTTATTAAGATAATTATGTAGTCATTAAGTCACTCTGGCTTCTCCCATTGACATTGCTGTCAGAAGCTAACTGGGAAGATTACAAATGGGGATCATATGATCCCAGGCTGCTGAAACTGGCATAAATACATGCCAGTTGCCAAGCACTCAAAATTTGATCATGACAGTGAGGATGCTGCAACAGTTGTAAGTGTGAGAATTGCTCATGAGTCACTTTTTTCAGTATTTTAACCTTAAATAGTGCTAAAAATTGTTATAAATTGAGGTCTACTTGTAATTATCTATCTATCTATCTATCTATCTATCTATCTATCTATCTATCTATCATGTAGTCACTCATATCACAAAAAGCTACTTGGGTGATGTACAACAATGCAATAAAGAAACAAATATGAAAACAATAGTTATAAATATATAAGAATCCATATTTAAAGATAGATTTTATAAAAAGCCTTAGGCGAAGAAAACTTAAGAATGGCCACTTTGACAATGAAGACATACATTTTCAATGTTTGTTTCAAAGAGATCCTGCTATTTACAAACAAAAAAACCCTTCAGTTCTGAACTAGTTGGATGAAAATAGTAAAATGGTAGATACCTATTTTCAATCCTCTACCTGCTGTGGCAATCAAGCAAAGGGCTATCTATAGTAGCCCCACAAATGTTTCTAGCCATTTCAAAATTTGCATGTTAGCATGGGAATAATTTTGTCCCAGATACCATTAAGTAATTCAAATCCAAATTTCTGGATATGTTAATTTGTGGTACCCAGTTATGTATTTATATGAAGATCTCAGTTTTTTATTCTAAACAATCTCAATTTCTAAAAATAATAGTACAGATTCCTCAACCTCTAATTATCTAGCATGATGAGAATGGGGCTTCATCTCATCTGAGGTCCATGGAAGACTAAGTCATTTAAGGTAAAGCAAATCCTTTGGGAGACCTTTTTAGTCCATCTTCAGCAAAATGCAAGATTTGAATTCATTCTGTGAAGACAAATTGACCAAGATTTGACCAACTGTGGTCTGTCAATAGCAGCTTTACTTAGCATAGTCCTCAATAAATCTAGGGCAGAATTCAAGGAGAGAAACTGGGATTTAGATATTCAGATAGAACCAAAATTTCTACTATATTATATATCAGGGTGCCGTCAGCCAAACAATGTCGGCTGGCGACCCCCAGGGGAAGAGCCTTCTCTGTGGCAGCTCCCACTCTCTGGAATGACCTACCCCCCGAGATCAGAACAATCACTGACCTACGCCTTTTCCGTCGGGCCTTAAAAACACATCTATTCCATGCAGCCGGCCTCTCACAACCTCCTCGCTAGGGGTTCTTAATTAAATGCAGAATGTTTTTAGGGTAGGGGTTTTTAAGGGGACAGACAATAATTTAATGTATTTTTAAACTGTTTTTAAATTTTGTAATTGGATGTTTTTAATATGACTGTACTGCGAGGAAAAAGGGCGGTATATAAATTAGAATAAATAAAAAATAAAATATAAATAAATAAATAGAATTGTCACCCTGATCTGAATTTTCCCTAGGTTTTTTTTAAGACATTGGAGGCTTTTTGTACTGACCCAAATTAATCAGGCAACATCTGGAAGATATTTTAATCTCCCATATGACAATAATTTTAATGTATGTTCAAATACAGAATTTGAATCTGCATATCATGTTCTATTAAAATATCTAATATATGCACAATGACCATCAGAATTCATAATTCCATTTATCAGAAATTTTAATTGAATCTCACTGAAATTAGTTACATCTAAAAACTGGTCACTTAAAACTGCATTTTAAGTGATTAGTTTTTAGAGGTATGAAGGGTATGGAGAAATTTTTATTTGTAGCATTAGCTTAGAGAAATCAGTCAGTGTCTTCCCCAAAGTTGTTATTGTTATTGGCATTTTTACTGAGGAATTTTAATTGTTATACACATCTTAATGTTTGTTGCTTTAGTTTTGGACTGTAAATCAATAAATGATACATTGTCTAAAGTCACTGATGCATTAAGCACAGTAAAAAAAATCAAATCTCAAAATAGGTGAGGGTATTTTTTCCTGGTATCTTTATAATTCTTGATTAATTATAAAAATGAGAATATCTTCCTGTAACTTTAAATTTTCTCTATGCACAGATGATGGGACCAATAGTGAAAGAAAATTTATGCTGTGCCAAACCAAGCTTTCTGGAAGTAATTAAACTCATATAAACAAGAATGAAACATTGAATCCGCATATGGTACTATGCCATTATAAGCTTTGCTGTTTCGTTGGGTTCCCCCCCCCCCCCCAAAGAATACACAAACTTTTTCATTCTTTAACCCATATAATGAGTTCCCAGTATAAAAATTAATGGTAAATTTGAATTTGTCATGGGAAATAAACACCATAATTTTAGTTTCAAATGATAGGAAAAACCATTTTTTCAGTGACTTCTTACCTCACATTTTATTATTCAGGTCTAGAGTTTGCTTTTGGTACAATTTTTATTATATTACATTCCTTTTTAGAACAGGTGTAACATAGTTTTGTAAAAGTCTGAGCTTGTGGAAGAAAAATTGTACTTAGTTCTTGATTGATCAACCATCAATTATATAATATTGTCTTCCAAATCAAAAGACAATTAATATGCAGACCTGATAATTGGATTAATCATTGTTGTGTTTATATAGTGAAGCTGTTGATTCCCACATTATTGTATTTAAACAGTGAGACTTTCAGTACAAACATAGAAAATAATTTTCTATTATATATTTTCATTTGGATTACTGTCCATCCATTCTGTAGATCCAGCTTTAAACTATACTTAAATTATTTATTTACATTATATGATGTAAGTACATATAAAACAGTTCCCAGAGCTCTAACTGCAAAATTATAGATATTATAGATATTAATGGTAATATCTCAGAATAGCAACTTTTGATGCTAGATCTAAGTTTATATGCATGGCTTTTATCTTTGGTTTTTACTTTATATCCTCTCTCAAATGCAAGGACCGAGTTATCTAAGTTCTTAAATAGAATATTTGTCTTGTCATTTCTTTTCACACTAAGGATTAAATTGCAGTTTGAATGTTTCCATAAGATTAGTCAGAATTTACTTGACACTAAAAAATATATGGGAAAATATTCAGAAAGGTATTGTACAACTGAAAGCCCTGGTTACAAAGGGAGTATTTTACTTTAAGTGTAAAGATCTAGTGATTAACAGTTCTATTTTTTATTGTTTGTTTCTGAGACTTCTCTCTATATTCCCAAAGTGAGTTTCTGTATCTTGATGAGGAACACCATTACCTCAGTCCCTCAGCTTTCAAGTCATTATGCACATGGGGATCCAATCACCATTGTTAATTTTCTTTGTTGCTGAAGAATCCTATTGAATGTTGAGGAATGCTCTTACATGTAAAACATGGACTCCTTTTCCATTCCAAATTTCAATCCAACCTAATCTTGGGAGTTATAATATGAAGACAAAAATCCTCATTTTTATTTTCAATGTTCACCAAGCATTTTTATGCTTGTTGTTTGTTTACCTGCTCTTACCATGTAGACTGTACAAAAAATGGACATATATGTTTAGCATACTCCCCTTCAAGAGGTTTCCTTTCAGTGCTTATATGTGGGGGTTCCAAAGTAAAGAAGCAATAGCAATAGTAAGGAAATTGAAATTGAAATTGAGAACATCTTAACAGTGGGATCAAACAAAGAAGCAAACAACAGTCAGACCAAATGGTTTTACAATGGTAAATTTACAAATTGTTAAAAAGAATCCCTATACCATTAACACAATTAAGGAAAGAAAAATAATGTTTCCTCTTACTGATAATTGCAAGATGCAGTCAATATCATCCAAAATGAAAGATGAGGTAGAGAAAATTATCCTTTCCACATTGGAAATTATCTGATAAAAATGATGTTGCAGGTGATCCTAAGAAACAGTGCCAGAAATAAGACTTATTCTAGAATAATCAGAATATTTTCCTGATACATTCTCTGTTTCAGTGCATAAATCTTGCTCTTGATCATAATGTAAATAAGGCCCATCCTTTCACAGATGTTCACCACAAAGCCATGCATGGACTCTGCTTTGTTCAGTAGGTTTAAAGAATAAGCAACAACCTAATAAGGAGAATCTTTGAGAATACACCTCTAAACTTCTGGCTATCATCTTGTGATTATTTGTATTTTTGTAACCCTAATCAGTTCTAGAAATCTGACTTGCTGATTTTTTTTTAAAACTATGGTATATATTTGCCAAATAATTCCTTGTCACAGAAGCATCTGAGCCCTAGTTATTTGAAGTCTAAACTCATCTAAAATACACATGTGGTTTAAAACTGTCACACGATTATGTTTCATGTATGTGTGTAATGTAATGTCAATCTCATGTGAAATAAATTTACCTCCCTTTCTGAATAGCAAATTAAATTTCATTTTGAAATAAATAAGGCTGACATTTTAAAAATTCTTCTTTCTTTTGAATACATGCATGGCTTACAGTAATTGGATTCCTGTGACTTGACTATTCTTAGCATCCCATCAATCATCTTACCTTTTTTCTCAACTAACATGCCTTTCCATTTACAAATGAAATAAATGCAACTACCTTCCCACAGCTATCAGATCAAACTTGCAAAGATAAAAGATCAGTCTCATCTCAGCAGTTCTGCCCTATCATGTTCTATGAAGCTATAGGGATCTAAAGTACTCATGAATTCATTTAATAATGTTAGTTTCATCTCACTCTGTCCTCAAAGCTAAGGGCATTTTCTAATCTATTTTAAAATGATGCACCTAATGAGGATTGGAGATCTAAATATTAATTATTGCAGAAGGCAATGTGAGGACTTGAAGGACAAATTTGTCAATGCAGAATTTCAGTTAAAACTTTTTTTCCACTTACTCGTCCAAATTATTGAACTGAAATGGCTCCATGTATTTCTAAGCAGTGAAATGTAAGTGAATAAGATCTTGTTACTGATTTCATGTGTTGTTATTCAAATAATAAATCATTTGAATATAATGGTAAAGTTATTCAGGCTTGTTATTTGCCAAATGGAAACAAATACCATATTAATAGAACCAGTTAATCTGTAATTTTAAGATGCAAGTGCAACACTGTACTGCAAAAACAGAACTCGGAATGCAGTTCAGTGTAGCAAATATGAATTCAGTCAACAGTCAACTATGAGCTGAGTAAACAGTTCTATCTTTCGGATAATTGGCATAGCTTTTTTCATTCTTAAGTAATAGAATAATATTAAGACAGGTGGATAGGCTATAAGAGGTAATACAGCTGAGTGACCAAGTAATTCATAATTTAAAGTTAGAACAGAAATAATATCATTTCAATAATATTACCAAGTTCTTAAATTTGTTGCTAAGCATGTGTTTGTTCATGCATTTGTGTTTGTGTGTGTGCGAGTGCATGTGTGTGTGAGAGAGAGAGAGAGAGAGAGAGAGAGAGAGAGAGAGAGAGAACTTCAGAATCACTGAGTCACTGACAAAGATATATTAAATTTCCAGGAATATATATATATATATATATTATTAATTTCTTCTTATGATTTCAATTATTCACAATTCTTACATTATATATGGGCCCACCTCACAATTTCATGTTACAAAAGAAGCAAGCTGGTGAGTTGTTGAGAACTTAAAGAAACATTACAGTGAATTACATCCTAGGGTAATGTCTGAATTAATTTAGGACTTAGTTTGTTAGGAGCAAAAATAAGGAATACCCAAATTGATTGTATGTGATTAGGGTTAAAATAAGACATATCTTTGTAAAATTCTGTGAACCCTTCATAGACTTTTTGCTGACATCTGGCTAGAACGTTACTGATTTATGGATTTGCAAATGAATAAGGAAAGAGTTATGGGAAAAAGTTGGAGATTAGAAGTCATTTCTTTAAATATTGCTTTTTTTCTTTTCCCTTTTTTCTCTTTGTATTTTTCTTTGTAATTTTTACTCCCTTTTTGTGTTCATTTCTCTCTTTCTGATTTAAGTTTATATTATCTTTTCATATTATTAAAATTCTTAATAAAAATCATACATACAAATACAAACACACTAGCAGTTGTTAAGTGAATCATCACTGTTGATAAATTAGTAACATGGTTGGTAAGTGAATCTGGCTTCCCCGTTGATTTTGCTTGTCAAAAGGTTGCAAAAGGTGGTTACAACCATTGCTTGAGACCCAGCAATGGTCATAAGTATAAGTCAATTGCCAAGCATCTTAATTTTGATCACATGATCATGGAGATGCTACAAAGGTCGTAAGTGTGAAGAATGGTCATAAATCACTTTTTCAAGTGCCATTGTAACTTTGAATGGTCACTAAATGAACTGTTGTAAGTCATTATTTTAAGTACAGGTAGTCCTCGAGTTACGACTACAATTAAGCCCAAAATTTATGTTGCAAAGTGAAACATTTGTTGAGTGAGTTTGTCCCATTTTACAACTTTTCTTGCCACATTTGTTAAGTGAGTCACTTCAGTTGTTAAATTAGTATCACAGTTGTTAAATGAATCTGGTTTCCCCATTGACTTTGCTTGTCAGAAGGTCACAAAGGGTGACTCTGGAACACTGCAACTATATGTTGTCAAGCATCCAAATGTAAATCACATAACCATGGGGATGTTGCAATGGTCATAAGTGTAAAGAATGGTCATAAGTCACTTTTTTCAGTGACATTGTAACTTCAAACGTCACTAGGTGAACTGTTGTAAATTTACTACCTGTATGAGTATGTGTTTCTTATGAAAAATACAGCTTATATTAATTACATTTCACTCAGAAGATTAATTAAGCAAAGAAGATTAGATTGTTAACTATGCTTGTAATAATTTAATAATCTGAAGCAAAAAGCAAAGTAAAACATGGATATTAATATTATAAAATTTGTAATACTGTAGTTGTTTTAGGAAGTCAGAACTGGACACAGAAACAACCTTAAACATGAAACATTAGTGAAACTGAGATTCCTGAATTTTTCATTGCTGTGTTGAATCTATGTAACATGCCTGGTGCGATTTCTCCTGCACAGATATCCATGTGTCTTAAAATCTTAGATCTTAGGAAGCAAAATGACACAAAGCAGAAGATAAAACAAGATAATCTTCCATGTAATGGTAATCCTATTATGTTAAACAAGACATTCTGTTTCTTTATATAAGGATTCTTTTTTCATAAGACCTTGGGATACAATAAAAAGCATAACTCTGTTTTAATGCACAAGCTTTTTTTTTCACCCTGAAAGCATCATTTAATGACAAATTAAAACAAGTAACTTACTAGGAAAATTTAGAAAATTGTACTTGAATTCACTACATAATTTGTTCTGTTCCCTTCAGCAATCATATAAAACTGAAACAACTATTACTTGGTACAAAAATATTTTGCTCAATCCTTTGCTTCCTTTGAGCCTGTCAGAGTCCTCTGATCCTCTCAGTGAAGAAAAGGTGATCCACTTTTAGAAGCCAGTAAAAATAGAGCTTGGGAGGGTTGCACAATGGCTTCTTGCAACCCTCTGATGGTGAAAATGGAGTTCCATTTCCACTGGGACAGTGCTTGGGCTGCCATAGGTGCTCCTGACATGAGTGACGTGAAGCTGGCCATGTTGAGCTGGCCTCACCTACCCTGGCCACATCCCCTGGCCCCCTCGAAGTCAAACACAACCCTGATGTGGCTCTCAATGAAATTGAGTTTGACACCCTTGACCTAGAGTGTTTCAGTATTGATTATATACTACATAATAGTAAGTCTTGAAAAGATTAGCACTGAATAGCACCAAATTACGTAATAACTTGATTTCTTGCCACTAGAAGTCATTGCTTGCCCCATCAAGGCAAAACCTTCCTTAGGCAAAGCATTCCTGTATGAGGAAATCATGTGGCCTTTGTAATCCCACAACAATCAGTCAATTATATATGATTAAACATAACATAGACAATAGCCAGTTTTAAGTCAACTTTCTGTCTATGTTCTGATTCTATTCTCATTTTCATTTCCCCCCACAGCAATTTACTTAATGAAGGGTTTGAAGCAGGTGAAAAATCTGAAAATGTATTTCATGTTTCTTCTGATATAATCCATTGGTATAATGGTATAATCCATTTGATATAATCCAAGACAACTGAATATATTTCTAAATTACTTGAGAAAATGAATCTTTTTAGTTCTTTCATAATACATATGTGGGAACATTGATACTTTGTGTTAATGGGAAGCAACTTAATTATTTCCCTTTGTGAACATTCTTGTAAAATAGCTTATGTATTTGAGATAAGTGAGGAGGAACCTTGATTAGCTTTTCTGAGAAATGTGCTTGATTCCCTCATGATTTTACATCCACACCAGCAATGTGTGTGCCAAATGTCTTGCAAAATTTTTTTTCCTTGAGAGTAAAACTTCTACTTTGCTTGAGAATTTCATTCAGATTTTCTTGGCAGGATTTTTTGAACTTGTATTATTACAGGTGGTTTTAGAATGTTCTTTGCTGCTGTATGTTTCCATCAATGTAAGTCTTCTCAGCTGTTCTCTCTTCTGAAACTGAAAATGCCTAATGGCAGAAGTTCAGTCACAATATCCTTCCTTGGGATTTAACTGAAACATGTGAAGCTAGAGACATTACAGACCATTAGAGAAATAACTGACCTCTGGAAGACAGGAGATTCACATACTGTATATACACTCCTTAACTATGGCATAATATAATAACTGTAAGAACATGGACTTCCACCTATGACAATGTTAATGAAATTTTCTTCCCCTTTGAAGAAATGTCAAAAGTACATTCTTCTTCATCAAATTAAGGGAAATGGTAAGGATAAAATGCAGGATATTTTCTGTATAACAGCAACCATAGGTATCCATCAAGACAGAGGAAAATACGACCAGAGAAATGGGGTTTACATAGCTAAATTATGACTTAGCTAAAACTGATAGCTACAATAAATTATGACTTAGCTAAAATTTTCCCCTTGCACTGTTTCTGTCCCAAAATTCTGTTTAATTTTTATAAGAACTTGTGACTATGGTTCTTTTTTTCTCATTGATTAGTAGATATTTAAAATAAAAGAGAGAAAAGTAAGTAATTCCATTGTTTTATATAACAAGCAGCATCTTCCATCTCACAGAATTTTCTGTTCAAGAGCCATTCCAGATCCAGTTGTTACTACACCTTCAGACATCTGTTACAAATTGTGCCCAATCTCTTCTCCCTTTTGGTATTTAACCCATAGGTCATATGACAAGAAAGGTTCAAAAGAATTGCAATACACATGTGCATAGAGACTTCCCAAGCAGGTAGGTAATGTTCTACATATTTTCTTACATTCGTAGGAAATTGAAAAACATGTACCAAACCCACCATAGAAAGTTTCTTTCTATGTTGCTATGACAAGAGCTCCCTTTCTTACTAAAATCTCTTTACCACTTTCCCTGCCCCACTAGATGAAGAAAAAAAATATTACCTGAAACATGTATTTCTATATCCACAAACAGAAACAATGATGGTTGTTCTATCCACTCTGCAACTATTGGCAACCATGAGGGGAAAATGTAACATAATCAGATGATGGAGGTTTTTTATTTATTTATCAAACTTGAATGCCACCCATCTCACCCAAGGCGACTCTCAGGGCTAACTTTTTTTTCTTCTTTTAAAAAAAATAATTTTAATTCTGAAGAAATATATTTTGATAATCATAATGGGCAAGTCACCTGGAGTCATTAATTTCTTAACATTCACAGTTTTCATTAGAACTTTTCAAAAATCTGGGAAAAAAAGAATCTTAAAAATCACTTATTTGTTTCACCTCTATTTAATAGGTATTAGAAGACTCTACTTTTCTATAATAGCCCTCGTATGTTTGTTTGAGGATGTTATGAGTGGTTGGAATTTCTTTCTAAATTATGAGAGGTATTATCAGGGTTAAAAATCCCAATACTGATTTTTCCCCTCATTCAGAATGAAGGCAATACTTTGTAGGTTATAATTGCTATAGGCCATGATTCCTGTACAATATTTTAAAGGCCAAGCAGTACACATTTCATTTGTATTAGCTAATCTCCAAGTGCCAATATTAAGTGATAAGAGAAATTACTATTGATTTCATCCAAACTGATTATTGTTCAATATTTTCATCAGGAACATAGACGGAAAATGTAATTTCACTTAAAGGTTATTCATGGTTTAGCAACCAAAGCTTTATGAATTAGAGAGATGGAAGGATTATAGAGGATAAATAGGTTATCCTTAATATCACATTTTATAGCATCTTGTACTACATCAGTTCAGTCTGAAGATTACATTGTCCATTTAGGCAGCTTGACATTAAGACATATCTTTATCTTCTAGCTTCCTTCCTTTCTTTATTGCATTTTTATAAAGAAATGTAGACAATAACATTTTGTATTAGAGAAAAAGAATATTTTGGGGATTAAGACAATCCCCAATTGTGTGAGACATGCAGAGAAATGTCCATATTTCAGTCATCACTGAATTATTATATTTAGAGGGTCTCTGTAGTTGTTTGTGGCATATTTCCAGAAAACCCATATACTGAATGTAAAAGTGACCTCCCAAGCATTCCTTGATTCTCCTTCACTATCATTGCTTAATATTGGCCTTAATACTGATTTGGTTGCTGTTTACTCTTTAAGGCAGGTTCATTCATCAATGCTCATTACTTGACTTTTTGGGTGAATGATCCATTCCAGGTTGAAATTTCAAATTCCTTCCAGATAGATTACAATAATATATGAAATGGCCTTAGTTGCATTATTCTGTCAACCCCTACCTTTCTCAATCTGAGATCCTCTAGACCACCTGGCCATATGACCCTCAATCAGGCATTCTGGATTTACAGAAGTAATACGAAAAAAGCACAGTTTTTTAATAAGAGACAGGGATCGCTTCAATACTCTAGACCAGGGGTGTCAAACTGGCATCCCACTGGCTGGATGTGTCATGCACAGGCCATGCCCTCCCCAGCTCTGCAAAGGGAAAAAAATGTCACAATTTTTTATTTATTTATTAGAATTTGTCAAACAAAACAAGAATAAGAGAATGCAAATACAATGACAGGGACAATAGGCATGTTAGCGCACTTAGGCACGCCCCCTCTAATGACCACTTAAGTATGAAGTAAGGCCCACAGAAGTTAATTTGTGACTGAAACTGTGAAAATATTGTAGCTGAGACAACCGGATCAGGTAGAGAGAGCATTCCAGACTTTGACAACTCTATTACAGAAATCGTATTTTTACAGTCAAGTTTAGAACGACTCACATTGAGTTTAAAGTGGTTGTTTGCATGCATATTATTGCAATTAAAACAGAAAAAGATATTTACAGATAAAACATTACTACGTATAATTTTGTATGCAATACCTAGGTCTGACCGCAAGCGACGCAGTTCTAAGTTATCCAAACTGAGAATTTCGAGCCTAGTAGCATAAGGAATTCTATTGTGTACAGAAGAGTGCAAGACTCTTCTCGTGAAGTACCGTACTTCTGAACCCGCTCGATTGAACTGATGCCAGATATATGGTAGGAATTCCAAACAGCTGAACAATACTCTAAAATTGGTCTAGCATAAGTTTTATAAGCTCTAATTAGCAATAC
Organism: Sibynophis collaris; assembly: GCA_036250565.1. NCBI lineage: Eukaryota > Metazoa > Chordata > Lepidosauria > Squamata > Sibynophiidae > Sibynophis > Sibynophis collaris. The sequence goes on along the minus strand of JANHFK010005096.1, from coordinate 45,522 downwards.
AATGTTTCCAGAAAAAAAGCTTCGCAAAATTAAGTTTACAACTCTTAATGCTTTTTTAGCGATGCTGTTACAGGGAGCTTTGGAGCATAAATTGTCAGAGATAAGTTCTAGAGCCATTTTAGAATTCTGTTACTTTTTAATAGCTAATATAATAGAACATTTCAGTATTTCCACCTTGTTTTCCCCAAAGTAAGACCTCCCCTGATAATAATCCCAATCGGACTTTTGAGCGCATGGCAATAAGGCCAAGCGCTTATTTCAGGGTTCAAAAAAATATAAGACAGGGTCTTATTTTCGGGGAAACACGGTACATGGCATAGAGATACATGGTTTGGTGTAGTGTTTAAGGGACCAGAATAAAAAAAAGTGAGATCCTGAGTTCTAATCTCACCTTTACGCACAAAGCCAGCTGGATGATTTTGGGCCAGTCACTCACTCTCAACCCTTGGAAGGAGGCAATGGCAAACCAATTTTGAAATCTTGCCAGGAAAACAGCAAAAATACTTGGCACAAGTTGATGGAGATTCTCAGTCATCCAGGTCATGGTTATCCCGAAAGTTGCTTTTTTTCAAGAGACAACTGGACCTTCTAGGTTTTTCCTTGAAGATGTTTCACTTCTCCTCAAGCTTCTTGGATGAGAAGTGAAACATCTTCAAGGAAAAACAAACTCCAGTTGCCTCTTGAAAAAGCACCTTTGGGACATACTTGGCATAAGAGAAATAAGGGTGTCTAAATGATAGCTACCCAATGATGAAAACTTTTAATTTGAACCCGTTTCCAACAGTTTTCAACCATAGTTATGGTCTCAGTCAGTCTGAATCAAGTGATGAGTTTAACAGGCAGAGAGGTGGGAATGTAATTTGTTAGTTTACGTTCAGTTTTCTGATGCCATTGAATATGGTATCCATCTGTATTGGTTCAGAAGCTGTAAGAATCACAGTGCTTTACCCCACTTCACTCTTTTCAGATCTGAAAATTATTATTATTATTATTATTTAAAAAGATATCAGATGTGTCCCTTCAGTATGCTCAGAGCTGCACTGGTGAGATGAATAGCTACATAAATTAGTTAAAAATAAACAATAAAATATTTCATACTATTGAAAGAAAACTCGAACAGAAAGTAGACAAATTGAGAAACTTGCCTGAATCAATACAACACTTTTGATCTGTCAACTTCTTTCTGAAAATATATACATCTTTTGGGAATTTGGGTTTAGACTTAACTTGGTTAAAATTTAATCGACTTAAGACTAAGTGATGATGTGCTAAGTATTAACTCTCCAGCTGAAATGTGAAGTATTGCACGGGGAATTATAGTTTGTCCTGAATTGTCTTGATTTAGCTATCGAATTACCAGTAGAAGAGAATATTTGTAGCTCATTGTTGAACTGTGAGATTCTTGGTGTGCTCCCTGAGCTTGGTTGTTTTCTTGCAGACGTTTCATTACCCAACTAGATAACATCATCAGTGCTGGAAGAGAGTGGGACTTACTCTCTGTTTTTGTACTATAGTTTCCCTGATCAGTATTGGTGGTGGGAGTGTTGTTTCTCTCCTTGGTAGTTCTTTGATTAGGTTGTTGTTTACTGCTTGATTGTTTTCCTGATCTGGCAGCTCCTTGATTAGGGTATTTGCCTACTATTATTTGTGGTCTGGTTGAGTGCACTATTAACTTAGGGCATGTCATGAAGGAAAACAAGAACATCTTATCTAGAGGAAAAGATGGCCCAGATTATTTTTGGAAACCAAATTAAGTCATACAATTGTGTGCAGTTTTTGAACAGGACACAGGTGGGCTTCGAGTTGGTGAACCACATACAGGAGAGGTTGTGGTCCTCCTAAATTTTTGTGTGAATAGTACTTGGGTATCCAGACAGTACTTGCACTTAAGGTAGTAAGCCAAATCAGCTGTTTCAAAACTTGAGAAATAACTTTCTTCTGCTGCTCCTAAAGATATTGCTTGAGTGTTGAATTCTCCATGCTGTTCTTCTATCCTTCTTCTCCTATTATTTATCTCCTCACTCTCAGGTCCAAGAGTAGTCTTTGCTTTGGGCTTTGACCAAGTGAAACGGTCAAGGTATAGGTTTCATCACCACTTATGAGCAAAGTGTTCCTCCAAATATTCCTCAATTCTGGAGTTCAAGGCATCTATTGGAGCAGGATGTCTATGGAGGTTCTCCATCATCCAGGTCATGGTTGTCCCAAAGGTGCTTTTTCAAGAGGCAACTGGATTTTCTTGGTTTTTCTTTAAAGATGTTTTGCTTTTCATCCAAGAAGCTTCTTCATTTCTGAAGAAGAATTGAAGAAGCCACTTGGACGAGAAGCAAAACATTTTCAAAGGAATGTCTATGGAGGTTCTCCATCATCCAGGTCAAGGTTGTCCCAAAGGTGCTTTTTCAAGAGGCAACTGGACTTTCTTGATTTTTTTCCATGAAGACGTTT
>JANHFK010005096.1:20217-31985 GCA_036250565.1 Sibynophis collaris | reverse complement strand
GGGGAGCATGGGAGGTCACATGTGCATGCACGGGGGTGGGGGGCATTAAATTATGGGTGTGGGCACGTGCGTGTGTGACCCCACCTCCCTCTGCTTTTGGCACGCGACAGCAAAAAGGTTAGCCATCACTGGCATACAGTGATGAATAGATGCCAGAAGTGCATATTGACAATGATACGCCATTTTCAATTGAAAAATAAAAGATACCCCATGGAAGTGAATATACATTTTTAAACCAAAAATCAAAGTTAATCAAAATCAGTAAAAATAAAAATAAAAATTTTAATTTTTAGAATGCAAAAAGTTTGCAAATATGGTATGGCTTAGCTCTAGAGTCTATCAATGGAATTAATTAAGACATGGCTTTTTCAGGGGGGAAAAAGGCGGAGGCAAAATAATGTCACTTTCTATGGCATAAAAGTTATGTATTCATATGTTTATGCCATTTGATTGGAACGAATCAATTTGATTCTTTTAAAGTTTCTATTTAATGGCTTCCATATGCTTCATATTACACATTATAAAGCGAAATAAATGAAAAGAAAAGGAAATATACCGGTAATTAATCAATTTCCTAACTTGCTGTTAGTTAAAACATTTCATTTTAACAAATTCATCCTTCCACAAAAAGAACTGCTGAGAAGACCACATCAAATAATTTTCTATAAAAGTTCACCCTTCGTTTCAATTTTTTTCTAAGAAATATTTTAACACAGAGAAACATAATGAAATGACACCCATAAAATGCGAGCACTAAACCCATAAGCCACTTGGCATAACATCAAACAAAGCACTTCAAACGTTTTTATTTTTGTCTACATTGCTCATGCTACCTTTCATGTTCTCAAAAAGTTTTGGAATTTTCTCTGAGTCATGGGGAGGTGGAGTGGATATGAAATTGTTCCTTTTTTTATCGAATAGATCCTGTACCAGGAACATGACAATCACTGAAGAATAATGCACGTCCTGCTTTCATATCCCCTTTTTGTATCAGAAATTTTGATAAAACAATGTCTTTCTCTTGAATTGCACCTGCATCTAGATTCCATAGAATTAAAAACAAAAGTTTGATCAACTAGAAAACAAAACCGCATAATGCCAGTGGATACTGTCTCTTTTTTGTCCTTCTCTTCTGATTTTTCTTAAATAAGTTTTTTCATGACTATGGCTTTGTTTTCTTAAAAACATCACCAAGAGAACCAAACTATGCTCTTAAATCTAAAAAACAAAAATCTGAAAGACCATAGTCTTTTATTCAGGTTTACAAATCAAGGCATGTGCTGACAGGCAGTCACACTTTTAACAAGTTCAAAATGTCATCTCCACAACTTACTTTGTGGAGATGAACCAAATGTTGTGTGCTTCCAGGAGCAAATTCAAACTTTTTAAAACACACACTTATCACTGTTGAAATCTAAATGCTAGTATAGTCAGGAGCAACTTACTGTAGATAAATATAAACTTCTGATAGGAAAGAATAGGGTATATAACTCAATATGTAAGTGCTGTGGATACAAATCTAATTGACAAGTTCATTATACTTGATGGAAACCATGGGGGAGGGGTGGAAAAGCCAGTTCACTTACATTTAGAATTGCTAGAAAAACTGTGGGTTCCAGGCTGCTGCTACTGGGGTCATAACCTCATCCTGCTTTCCATGTCTTTGCAATACGTTACTAGTAGTTTTTAAAGAACATGATCTCAAAGGTGGATATCACGCCCATCTCAACTCCAGTCTGCTACTAACTAGTGCTATAATTATTTATTTCAGCCTGGAAATAGTGTGTTTCTTCTCCCATTAAACTTTCTATGTAGACATTTAGAACATCTTGGAAAGGAATGACATGTTCAATCATCTGCTCATTTCCAATTGGTCCAACAATCAGCCGAAGACATGCCCCCTTTATATCTGGTGACTAATCATTGATGCCTCCATGGCTTTGGCTACTGGGGTAGATAAGACTTTGATCTTTTTTCTTCATACCAGAATATAAATTTCTCAACATATCAATGACTCTATGAGCAAGGACTCCTGCTGTTTGGTATGGATGGATGTGGAGGAGGGAACTGTTTGAAATATATGTTGATCTTCTATCTTCCCTCTGAATGGACAATTGATCTCTATGAATCAAGTTTGTAAATGCTGTGATCTAGAGGTTGTCCACCATCCAAATTCCCAATGAGCTATGAAATATATTCAGGAGAATAATTGGTAATTGACAATTTCTGCTGGGAAATGACACTGTGTTATAGCAATGCCATTTAGAATCTATTAGACATAACTGTACTTTCAATTATAAATAGGTTTTATTGGATATTTATATTCAGTATTTCTTTTCAATCTTCTTTTGGTCTGCAACAACATATTTTAAATAAATTAAAGCAAAGAATACAATGTTAGAGGAATCAAGGAATTCACCAGCTATTGCCCTGAAGATACCCAATGTTAATTGGTTTAAAATAAGCCGCAGACCAAGGAGACACAGTGAATAAAGCCAGTGTAATTTATAGCTATGCATTTTCTTTCTGATTCAAAGACTGCAGGAAATTAATGCAGGCAGTAGGAGGAATCCATTGGGTCAGCATCATAGGCCTATTTATAGCTACTTCCATGATGATTTTTACTGCATTTCATTATTTTTAAGAATTTTACAGGGCTCAATCAGTAATGAACAGACATGCAGCAAGCTTACTACTCAATCAACAGAGGGACACCAACCAAAGATGCAATGCAGAAATGACAGCAGTTACACATGCCTCTCTAACCCTTTCCGGTATACCATATGAAAGATATTGACTGAAAAGTCTACAGGATCTGAATAGGGTTTCCTGCCTTCAGGTTCAATACTCCATCTTTCGTATGTACATACATTGAGCAGGCAACTGCTATGCTGATGGGTTTTGTTGTCCAACTGGAATTCACAAAGTGTAAATTTCTGGCAGAACGGGTCATCCCGTTCTTCTTTTGCCCTCAATCTTTTCCAGCATTAGGCTCTTCTCTAGAGAGTCCTTCCTTCTCATTAAGTGGCCAAAGTATTTGAGTTTCATCTTCAGGATATGGCCTTCTAAAGAGCAGTCAGGGTTGATCTCCTCTAAGACTGACTGGTTTGACTCGCAGGAGTCTTCTCCAGCATCACAGTTCAAAGGCCTCAATTCTTCGGCTCTCAGCCTTCCTTATGGTCCAATAAGGATTTACAGAGTCCCATTTCTTCCCAGGGTTTGGTCCTACAATATTTCTTTGGTTGATAATATAAGATCAACAAAATTTTTCATTATTTTTGTAACATGTTTTAAATTACCTTATTTCCATATTGGAAAAGTTTAGCCAATGGTAAGAAAAGTTGTCTCATGCGATGATACATAGAAAAGTAAAACCTGAGGTGGGAGATGTCTTTTTTTATATACATTCTGACTTTTTCCCCAAAGAGGGAACCTTTTAATAACCAGGATATTCTTTTCATGCATCTGGCAACTAAAGGAAAAGAGATTAACTTGAATAAAAGTACAAAATCGCAACTTACTTTTCTTGAACATACCCTTTTGTTGTACTAGTGAGAGAATGGAAGTGGTTCATGGTGAAATGTCCCTTTATTAAAAGAGAGTAAAAACATTTAATTAAGAATATAGTAATTTATGTATTTATACATCACTGGGATGTCATCCTGGGTTCTCCATGAGTAATATCATGTGCACAAGTTGGAAGAAGACAAGAAATAGTAATCCAGCAAAAACTCAGATAGTTTCATATTGGGATATTTTCCTGTTTCCATAGACAAATTTTCCAGGGTAGAGCCATCACAAACTGTTTTTTCAAACAGCTAAATAATTGGCAACTCTGAAATTCCCACTCTATCCACATCTGCCAGTGGGATAAGGGAGAACTCGAAAAGTAGCAGGACTTGAAATAAAACTTAAAAATTGGGGGGGGGGGAGTATCAAGGAATAGCATTCATTTACAATTCATGGTCTGTTACAAGTACCTAAATCACTTCATTGATTTTAGGAAAGGTGAGAAAAAAAATCATACATATGCCTTTTACTATGCACATTTCATGTACTCTGTATATATGCATAATATATAACCATATACCAATTTTTGTACATCCATTATCTTATAATTCACTTTTTTTCTGAAATGTCAACTTTTTAAAAAAATAAATATTTCATTGGTATTGACAATTAGTCCTATCTCAGTTCTAATGCTATGAGGGACAATTATGTACCTTTCTCTAAGATGATCCAATGGAAAGGATCTAACAGGAAATAAAAAAGCTTCAGTCTAAGAAAATGGAACAAAATCTGGACTGTTTCATATTCATTCAAGAAGCAAAGCCATTTACAAGGTGCCTCTTTTTAGCAATAGGTCTGCTTTCTATCAGATTAATAGAAAAGCACTTTTTCAAATGTTGTAGCCATATGGTTTTAGCTTTCTTAGGACCAGCTACATTCAGTTCTGTCATCTTAAAATTTCTGCCTGACAGTTATGGATATGGTACTGCCAGAGCATCTTTTAATAATTTTCCTTTTCTTGTTAGTAGCTTTTTAATGTCTTTTGCTCTACTTTCTGGCTTTATGCTTGCAATCTACTTTTAATCAAAATATGAGTTACTGAAGTTCTGGCACCTTCTAGAATGAACATTATTTCAGTCATTGTTTTTACAATTCCCTTCGTTTGGGGCGCCAAAAAGCCTGGAGCTTTTGATTCTACTGCACTCAGGAAGTCTCATTAGACTCTGAAAATCATCAATCTGATCAAGTGCAGCTTCTTATAGCAGTATTTGGATTGAAGGCAGAAAGTAAGCTTTCTCCTTGGAAAACTGCATAATCGAAGTAAATCTGTTGTCTTTTAGGTATATCACAGAGGACAAAGGCTAACCTTTATATAATGCAGTTTTATAAAGGTTAGCAAATATAGTTAGTGCTGCCAGAAAAGAAATGCTTAATATCCAAAATATTGTTTGGATCACCAAAGTTTCAAGGGTGGCTAGTGGAGAAACAAGTTGTAAGGAGGTTCAGAAAAATAGTAGTTATGCTCCTTAAGTTCTGATATTGTTTCTAATCAAAGATGTTTTGTCCAGTATATTCCAAAATAGAATATTGTGTTCTGTGTAAGATCAAAGTCTAGTCAAACGGATTCTGAAGCGTAAATGTGACAAATAACTCGTTGTGCCTTTTAATGACTTGCTGAACAACTGGATGTGATCCATTGTGCTGTAACCACTTCTGAGCCCTGCCTGATCCTTTGGCTGTGCATCATTTAATGTTATCAATATTTTTTTTGCTATTATCTTGGTGAAAATCTTGTAGATGACTGAAAGAAGGCTTATTGGGCAAGAGTTTTTTAAATCATCTTGGGCCCCTTTCTTCTGTATAAGAATCACTTCAGCATTTTTCCATGCATCGAGTATTTTTTTCTTCTCTGAAGCATCTCAAGTATAGTTTTGCTAGTATCTTGTGTAAACGGTGACCACCAATTTTCAGCATTTCAACCATGACACAGTCATTTCCTGAAGTTTTGGCATTTTTCATTGATTTTAAGGGACTTGATGCTTCCTCCACTAGGATATTTGGCATTTCCTGTTTCATAGGTGTTGTTACTTTTGAGTGATCTTGATCTTCGTATAGCTCTGAATAAAATTTTCCAATTATTTCAACATTTCCTATCTTGTTCTACACACAGAACAATCTTCACGTTTTAGTGCAAAAACCTTCTTTCTTCTACTTATAAGCATGCATTTTGCTCTATTAATCCTTTTGTTTTCTTCAATTGCCTTTTTCACAAACTGACGTGTTCCTTCTTTGATATGTTTTCTTATGGTCTTGCAAAGTTCAATGTACTCCAGTTTATTAGTGAAACTTCCAATATTCTTCATTTTCCATTGTTTTTCATTAAATCAATAGTTTCATCAGAGATTTTTAACTGCACAAAGTCTTTTTCCAATGGTGCTATAGATACAGCAGATTCAAGGATGTTTTTGATTATTTGTTCATTTTGGTCTGTAATGTTCACCTCTTGCAATAGTGCAAAGATTAATCTCAAAATGTCTGTTCTCCTCTAACAGCTTATCACTCTTCATTTTTGTTTTTCATGATGCCTTTATCATTTTCATACAGTCTATCTTCACTTTAACTCATACCATTCTACGATCACTTTCAACATTAAAAGGACTGATGACAGTACAATTGCAGAATATGTGTTTTTACTTATCTTGGTTAATTTGAAACAAAAAGACCTGGCATACTAAATGGAAAATTGATGATGCGGTTTCTTTCCAGAATGGAATTTTTTTTAGATTTTTATCCCCTTTTTCCATATACAACTCAAGCCAGAAAATATATCAATATTCTTTCCTCCTCCTATTTTCCCACAATAACCCTGTGAGGTGACTTAGCCTAAGAGAGGCTGACAGGCCCAAAGGGACTCAGTCAGTTTTTTTGTACTTATGTAGGATCAGAACTCAGTCTCTTGGTTTCTAAGCCAACACTTTGCCACTTCACCAAACTGCCTTTCAAGCCATACTACAACACCAAATTGGTTTTCTTGGGTGAGAATGGTCCTGAAAAATGAAAGAGCCACACTTACTTTGGTTATCATTGGTGAAAACCATGCAGAAGACTGCTATAGAGAATAACTTCTCAAGTATAGTATGATGATTAGGTATCTGTAGGTGATAGTGGGGAAATAATAATAATATGTCAATACATTGCACAAATTTACATTTTGGGGAAGAACTCGTTAAGTATGAAGCCAACACCAGCTAAAGAACTGGCAGTTATGATTTCACACTGTTGTGCAAATAATATGATATAATGTATGGATGGGAAAACAAAACGTTACAGCTAAGTAAGAATTCTTTAAATGGTATATTACCTACATTTGATAGTATACTGTAAAACTGTGTTTTCAAAAGAGATGGTTGAAATGTGTGGGAACACTTAAATAGCCACTTTTCCTGTCTTACACTGCTTTGCTGGGGAACGAAGCAAAGGGGTGTGCTTGCACACATATTCCGAGAGCAATTTGTGAAGCAGTCCACCAAACTGGAAAACCAGATTTTTTTTTTTAAAATAAAGATACTTTCATATATACATCTGTGTAATCCAAAACTCTTTCAACATATCCATATACCCTATGGATATAAAACCCTCCTAGAACAGGAGATGCCAGCAGAAGCGAAGCAAATTCTTTATCCAGAGTATATGTTCAATTCTCATGCATGCAAAATTAAAGTGTGTAACTTTTCAATACTGTATGTGTTGTTCTTATACACATATTTTATTTTAGACAGATGTGAAGACCATCAAAAAAGATTTTGTTTAGCATACCTAAGGAAACTAATTTATGCAGCCAGTGTTCCAAAATAATGAGGTTATTCCTATATAAAGCAGAGCCTGTGTTTAACTATGGATTTAGATTTAAAAAAAAAGAAATGTAGCAAGCATCGTTTCGATTGCTGTTATGTGTTGCACATAACATTCCAAAAAATCCATCAAATATGTGCTTAATTAATCTATGAATGTAGATATACAGTATAACCATCACCATAAGAAAATTGTAATGATTTCAATTATTATTCATACCCATAATTATTCACAATGCAATAATTTTACTTCTGAAATTTCTGTAGAATATATTTAACTATATATTTTAGGGAGAAATTAAAAGACTGATTTACATTAAATCACAGGCTTCTATTTATAATTTTTTAATGTAAACCAGTGTCTTGATATCTGAGAAATATATTAAAACGCACCAGAAATTATCATGCTTGTCAAGGCATAGTTTGTCAAAGCAATTTACATCAGAAATACAACTTTTTGCTAATGCGGTAGAGAATAGCAGGTGGGTACAGATCACATTTTAAATATAAACCAGTAGTTTAATGCAGTTGCTAAAAATGGCAAATGCTATATTAGAATGCATTATCAAGATCATAAAGGAAAGTAATTGTTCCATTCTACTGTAATCCTCTCAGTACTCAATTTGGTGTCATCCAGTGGTCAGTAGGGACATAACAGTCTCTTTAGTACTCTCTGACAGTAAGTTCAGAAAAAGAGTGAAATGCCAATAAAAATTCCATTATAAATAAGAAAGTTGTAGAGAAACTGTATAATATTTCCATATCTTCAGCCTGCCAGCACCCTCAAAACAGAGGTGAATGGACCTCTAGGCATGATCAATAGTTGCACAAAATCTCTTCATCTTGAGACTTGTGATCTATGCTAAGATTAAAACTGTCTGGGGACTTTTACCACCTTTTAATACTTCTCCTGGAAGACAGGGAATATAAACAATAACACCTGGAGTTGGCCTGGTAGCACATTGTATAACTTCAGACAGTGAACCTTTTGTAAGAGATACAGTATAAGGAAAGCACCCATCACCTGGGGATGATCTGATGACATCTCTAGTCAATAACTAGAGAGCTCAGACAAAGGACCTTTTGGTATGTGAAACATTGTTTCTAGTGTACAACTGTTCTTCCTCTTCCCTAAGAAGATATTAGGGCAACTTGGATGGTCCTCCTAATCTTAAATTTTATAAGTAAGAATATAAAAAGGGTCACGGTTGTCAGCTGACAACACGTTAAAATACAATGGTGCAATCTGTAAAGATTGCTAAGGGACTTTTTACACACTGGTTGCATCAGCTGGCTAAATAACCCTTTCTACCCAGGTAGTTCTGATATGAGCAAATGAAAATGAAGTTCATATCACTTTCTTCTTATTTAAATGTAAATAATACATTCATGGTGCAATTATGAACCTATGAAAATAAGTAGTTTGACTCAAAATTTGCAAGTAATGATAGCATATTCTTCTTTGGACAAACAGGGCTATCAGTAGATTTTTTTTTTGTTGATATCTTGTACACTAGAGTTCTAACTAAAATTTTGCAATTTAGATTCTGCTTCAAACCAGTGATTTACAATCTTTATAAGCAGGCCTTGTGCAACCATACATCAAGAGAATGTTTTGATTTATTTGTAATATTATATGAGTTCCCAAACAACATGAAGATATTGGCATGTGACAACAAATTCAGAGAGATATCCATAATCTATCTGTCAATGGATGAGCAGTTTTAAAACGTAAGTATTACTCAAATTCTATCCATACTGAAAAAAAAATGCCTTTCTTCTACTGCTAATGCATATCAGAAATTATATTTCTCTGTATTTAAATGAAAGCTGCCAAACAAGAAAGATGTCCCAGAATTCTCAAATAATCAAACTCTATACATGGTTATTTGCATTTAGTTAGATATGAATATACTTTCTTCTTTTCAGGAGATATTTTGAATGATTATTAAAGACTAGAGATCATAAAGAAGTGTTAATTAAAAGGTAAAGATGCTAAAGTATTAAAAAGTTGTTAAGTCCCAAGCAATTAAATGTGCAACTAATTATAAGATGAGGTGCTTGGTAAACTGTCAGCTATAGTGGAAAGACTGAATAAACTAACAACAATAATACTTTGTATAAAATTTTTAGTACTTACGTAAAATGAATACATACTGGAATAAGTAACCCTTGACTCTTACCTAATCCACCAGGACTCTTCTCTTCTCTTCTAACCCTAACCGTAACACTTACAGATCAATTTTTGTTCATTTCAGTCAATGTATTGGAGCCACAATATTCTGTCAGGATACAAAAATATATGTATATGTATATGTGGGCATGTGTGTGTGCTTGTGTATCCTTTTGTATCTTGACAGAATATTGCAGCTGCAGTCCTTAACTTATAATAAGAATAAATCAGAGCACATCTCAGTTTAATTTCATTAATAAACTTCTTACATACTGTAAATGTAAATGTACAGTTGTAAATTCAAAGGAAAACTCTATTTTTTCTTTGGGTATCTGTTGAAAATTTAAAGCAGACATCATTGTGTTCACTATCTGCATTTGCTATAGGAGAAATATTCTTTGAATTATTTGAGTTTAGAATTCAGCATCTTTTGGGGATTGCAGATTAATTTTTTTGTGTGCCTTATTTGTCACATTAGAATTAAGATGATATGGTTTTCATGGAGACTACTTTTTATTTTTCTGAAAACTTGGTAAATTGAGTATGCCAGTTGTATTGTTGGAAGACAAAGAGTCAGTGAAGCAGAGAAAATTTATATCCGCTATCCAGACATGGGGGAGGAAGGTATAGCCAATTAATCATGGGAACATAGATGGAGATATTTAGTCAGACTGAACCTCAATCCAAGTATTTAAAAGAAAATACTGAGCTGCCAAAATGATTGGTTCTTCTATGGATGTTTGTGGTCACTGCTGATGTATCTACTTGCACTGAATGTCATAATTGTGCAATGAAGCACATTACTAGTAGATATCAAAGGAAAATCAATTGATTCCAGAAGAATTCCCATAATCATTGGACAAAGTCAGCGACTGTAAGATGTGGTTTTGTAAGTTATGAGAAATATTTCCTTGATTATCATGTTTAAACTATTAAAGAGCTTCTAACATAAATATATTTGCAATAAGCACTGCATACTGTAGGCTTAACCAGGCTCTTTTTAAGAAACCATTATTGTTTTAGGATTAACTGTTCAAATAAAACAACTGCCTAATATTGAAAGATCCAACATGCATATCCAACAGATAAATCCAAGACAACTGTTTCAACAACAACAAAAGCTCTGAATCATATTTGTATCTGTTCCATATTCTTATCTCTACTCAATGAAAATAACAGATTCAAAGTCAGGAAGAGTTAGAAAAGAAGTAATCAATGGCAAAATACATTTGCAAAAGAATACATTATTTCAATTTAAGCTATACATGTCCAGACTTCTATTTTTTTCTGACACTGCTCTTCTAGTCCAAGTTTTCTTTATGTGTTTATTGTATGCAAATTTGTGATAAGTTTTTATATTTATACAAATATTTGAAGGATATAAATGCATTTCAAGCTTGAGTCATAAGGTCCCTTGAGCAAAAGTAAGAAAGTAGATGTCTTAACTTTGGAAGCCATATTTGAGTTTTAATATTTTCTCAGTGTATGCATTCAGATCTCATCTATTGGTATTCCAATAGCTTGACTAACAACTGTCTTCCAAGACAATTGTTCTGATGTAATGTTAATATGAAGAAGTTCAAATATTTTTTCTTATACACAATATCTTTTTCTTGCATAGTAATTATATGAAAATTATTGGTATAGTTACTAGAAACTTTGGATACGGAAACAGTGTTGGATCAATGAGCTCAGTTATATCTTCAAATGCTCTTTGAATGTGTGTTTGAAATTTTTGAGTAATTCAGATTGCATGTCTGATGATGATCAGGACGAATTAACACATTTCAAAATATTGTTATGGTTGGTCACACAATCAGCCAGATGTTTAGACTGGATTTGGCATTTTTGTCCCCTGGTCCAAGGACCTGTGATTGGCAGATGTGGATATTTGATGGAGTTAAAGGTATTATTGCAGGATGTAATAACTGTTCTCAGTAAAGCTGCTTTTATAATTGACTGATGTGATTTTGTCAATGCTAATGGTATTCAAGTGGTGCTCTAGGGTTTGGTTTGGTTTTAATTCATGTTTTACGGTTTAGAATTAGAAGGGATTAGAAGACTTCCAAAGTCCCTTCCAGCTGATTCTATTCTATTCTATTCTATTCTATTCTATTCTATTTCTATTCTATTTCTATTCTATTCTATTCTTTTTATATTCATGTTTTATTTGCAGTTTTCCTTTCACACCATACATATTTTGTGGACAGTGTATTGACTGGGTCAATGTCCTT
>JANHFK010005096.1:3082-16595 GCA_036250565.1 Sibynophis collaris | reverse complement strand
ATGTCTGTTCACTGCCCTGAGTCCCGGAAGGGAGAAGGGCGGTATATAAATTCAAATAAAACTAAACTAAAACTAAACTATGAGCTTTCTTTTTTCTTCATCAATCCTTGAGACAACCAGGAGACTTCCAGTGGGGACATGATAAGTTAAATGTCCCTGAAGGAGCAGAAACGTCTGACTGAGATTGCTGACTAGAAGAAGGATACTGGAGATAAAATCTATCCAGAGAGAGGTCATGGGATTGCCCAAATGTACTCTGGACAGCTACTCCTCACAAGTAGACTGCAAGAATCAAGGTTTTAATAAATGCACATCTCAAATTCAACTAGGAAGATTATTGGGCAGCCCTGGGTAAGCATACTAATTAAGTCAACCATTCCATTCATTTAAGAAGGGAAAAATATATGAGAAAATCAAATAGGTTGTCCATTCATTATTTCAAAAGTTCCCTGTAGTTCCTATGGGGAAAAAAGCTGAAAACTCTATCTCTTAGAAAGATTCTGAAGACTGGGGACACAGAAGTATGGTGAGACAGGATTTCCTACAAATGAGGAAACAGACAGAGCCAGTGTTTCAAAACAAAGAAGATTAGTTTTACTGTGATTCATATATATGGCTACTAAGCCAGAAATAAATCACCTTAGCTTATAAATAAATCTGACAGCATGAAATCCAACATTGCAAGTTGATTCCAAGCTGATGCAGAACCTTCATTTGGTGATATCCTGAATCTTAAGAGCTCATGAATGGAAGATACAAGTGATTGAGTTTTTATTTTAGTTCATGACAAAGCTTTTACCCACCCTGGAAAAGTCTTTTGAAAAAATCTACTATTATGAGTATCTTTAGGAAATATATATAATTATATGTGCTGGGACATAATGGGATTGTGGGGGAGGAATATGAGCAAGAAGCAATGGCAACAGGCTCTACCACCCCTCCCCTGATATGGCAGCAAGTGGTCCCCATGGACCCAGCAGCAACTGGGGTCCCTCCTCCTTCTCTACCGGTGGCAGCAGCAGCCCTACCTAGGTACATCATGGCAAGAGATGAAGGCTGTTTCAATGGGGATCGGACAAATTGGTCCACTTCTTGGCCCACACGTGGCACCACATGGAACACTATTGGGAGGATGTACCCAGACAATGCAGCCCGGTTTCATGCAGTGGCATCCAACCTAGAAGGCAGTGCTGCCAGATGGCTAAGGTCCCTGCACGACAGCAGGGTGCTGGAGCTGGGCAATCTAGACACATTCATGCAGATGCTACATTGGCAGCCTGATGCGGGAAATCCTGCATCTGCACCCTTAAACAGGAAAAGCAGATGGTGATAGACTACATCCAGCCTAGCTAGCCACTTGAAGGACTGACCCGAGGGTATGCTAGTTTCCTATTTCCAAGAAGGCTGAACTGAGAGCTATACCAAAACAGCATATCCTGAGGGGTGCCACATAACCTACAAGTGTGGCTCTAAGTGGCCAGTAAGGTTAATATCTACAGAATGGAATTCCAAGAGCATACTGTGCAGAAGAGTTGACCCCTGAGGCATTAAGCTGCTTTTTCTAATCAAATGCCTCACTCCCTGGATAACTTCACTTTTCTTTCTGAGTTTTTCTCTATCATACAAAGCATTAGCATTGCCTTTTCCTTTTTGTTGATTAGGATCACATTTCACTTATCTTGATAGCATGATAATCAGTGGTGGGCTGCTGCTAGTTCAGACGGGTTCAAGCAAACCGGTAGTTCTGACCAGGGCTGGCCCCACCCTGGCGCTAACACATCCTATACAATCGCTCAGTTTTTGATGGCGCATGTGCTCATATTTGCGAACCAATTGTTACAACAGGCAGCAGCCCACGCCTGATAATCCCTAATTATTCAAGGTGAACAATTATGCTTTTTAAAAAAAAGATTTGCTCTCTCACCTTGACGTCTATTTAAAAATATCTAGTTACTCATTTTACTTTTTAACAGTTACTTGAGATTTAAAAAGGTCTCCAAAGTGTCATGTTTTCTTGGCATAGATTTTTCCCAAACTCCCACAGCTTCAATTTTAAAATAACATTGATACTTTTCCTGCTGTTAAAAGATTCCTCTAGTATTTCTATTTTTTCACAGCCAAACAAAGCTTTTGCTCTTTTTAAAAATAGCTATAGTCTACTAATATTCTACAAGATCAGCTGGATAATGTGAACAAAATGTGTTTCAGAATTCTAAAATATTCTCTGATATTCCTTGGTGATAGTTTCGTGATTATTTGATTTCTATGTTGAGGAAATATGCATTTTTCCTAAAAACTTCCATTTGTCAAATCATTTAGTATTGTCTCTCTGTTCCCTCTAAAAAGTTCAGTTACTGATTTTCTATGCCTTCAGTATGCAAATCCTTGGAATGGCATCCCACTTATCATAAATAGATCTTTTACTATTCTCATCTTTGACCATGAATGAGTGAATGAGTGAGTGATTGAGTAAGTGAAAAAATATATGAGAATTTGACATCAGAAACCCATCCTTCTCTTTTCTAATAGTTTCCTAGTAAGGAAAGATAAATGGAATGAAAAATCAGTCAATAGAAGGGGACCATGGACTCATTGTTTTAAAGCTCTCCTGTCATCCTAAACAGAAGTGTTTAGAGCAGAATACATCATGTTCAACAACTTGATGAAAATGAAGTTGCGTTATCATGATTCAATCTCTATCTGTCAACAGGTAGACATACCCTAAACCCAGACCTTGGACCAAAGACTTCAGAGACTAGGATGAAAGCTTATAGATTTCCTGGGGATGGATGTTCAATTCCAGAGGATGATCACCAAAACAGAGAAGATAGATCTCCTCATCATTGATAGATAAAATTGTTTAACTCAGATAAAACCAAACCATGTAATCTTACTGGCAGGGGAAAAAATTATTGGAGATAGTTTTTTAAGTAACCAGGCCTATACCTTGGAGGACTTTATAGATGATAATCGCTATATTGAATTTCACCTAGAATCCATTAGATAATAGTGCAGCTCATGACACAGTAATAATAACAGATGGGTACATTGCAGCAGACCCATCACTGCTTCTGCCACTACATTCTGGACCAGTTATAACTTCCAAGTGTTCTTCAAGGCAGCCCAATATAGAGTGTATTGTAGTGGTTAATTTGTGCATGTCTACATGCATTCATGACTAGGTTGTAAGTGCATGTAGAGCTTCCTGCTCTAGTAAGCAGGCAACCAATGTACTAATTATCATATTTTAGACATATTATTAAAAGACCCATCTCACTTAAGAAGGAGAAAAGTTGAACAAGGGAAGAAGAGATAGATGGAGACAGCTCACCTTGAGGATCTATGATATCATTAAGCCTCAGCATAAAAGTGCATTATCATTTAATCATTCAGGTATGGATGTACAGTAAGTCAATGGCAACAGCTTGTCACAAAAGCACAAAAAGCAGAACACTAGAAGTGAAAATCTAAGAAGTAATTCAAAAAGGTCTGTGGCAGCTCTAGAATCCAGTGCCACATATTAGGCATATTAGATGTGTCATTATATTAAAAGCTACCATTGCGTGTAATGGGGTAGTTGTTTGTGTATATGAATGTGTTGCACTAAAGAATAAAATACTATGATATTGTTCAAAAGACTTGATTGTCCTGGGGCTCCTAACTTAATCTGTAATTGCATTAACCTGCAGTGAAAGCTAGATAAATATATTCAATATTAAATTTTAGCCAAAGGGTAAGGACAAAATCACAATTGGATTTATAGAAGCCATTGTCACAAAGAACAAAAAAGTTGAATTAGACAAAGTGGATTTCCATTTGCAAAAATATTCTGTTTAGTGCTTCACTGCAGCAATAGTCAAGTGCTGTCCAAACTGACCTAATGTTATAATAATCTTTATTTAAAAGGAAAAGAAAGAATTATGTCCATTAGAGGAGCAGCAATTCAAAAGAAAATTTTGAGCTATGGATCAAATCAGTATATGCAATACATCCTGGTACAAAGGAAGAAAAATGAAACATTCCCTCAAGGAAACAGAGGTAACATATAATAAATTTGTTGAATGCCAAACAAATAACAATAGCTTCACAAATAAGATACTTCAAGTCTACAGTGTGTTGGCCTCAGCCTCTTAGTTGTTACTGAAAATAAAATCTCAAAATGTTTTATGGAGCCATAGCAACAACAATGAAATCATATTGGCATCCTTCTGGGGCCCCTTCCTCTTGTGATCACAGAAAAAGATGTGTGAGGTCTATTTCACAAACAAAAAGGTAGAAAAGCCCCTCTTGCTTGAAAGTCTGTGCTGATCAAATGATCCCCATCTTTAGCTGCATCTTTAATAAATCACTGGAGATGTATTATGTCCCATCTTGCTTCAAACGCTCTACTATCATTCCGGCCCTAAGAAACCCTCCATCAAGGAGCTGAATGACTACAGACCCGTGGTGCTGACATCCATAGTTATGAAAACTTTCAAAAGGTTACTGTTGGCCCACCTGAAAGCCATCACAGATCTGCTGCTAGACCCCTTGCAATTTGCTACAGTGCAAAAAGATCAGCAGATGATGCCATCAATATGGCACTGCACTACATCTTACAACATTTGAATCCCCAAATAACTTTGTAAAGGTCCTTTCTGTAGATTTCAGCTCAGCACTCAACACCATCATTCCTGAAATCCTCCTCTCTAAACTGATTCATCTAGCTGTGCCTGACCATACTTGTAGAGGGATCATAAGCTTTCTAATAAATAGAAAGCAGCAGGTGAAGCTAGGGAAAATCACATTGAACACTCATTCAATTAGCACAGGAGCCCCCAAGGGCTGTGTGCTCTCTCTATTACTCTTCTCTATATATACCAATGACTGCATCTCCAAGGATCCCTCTGTTAAAGTATTGAAGTTTGCAGATGATACAACAGTCATTGGTTTCATTTGGGGTGATGATGAGTCTGCATATAAACAAGAGGTAGATCAACTGGCCCTGTGGTGCAGTTAGAACAATCTGGAGCTGAAAATTCTTAAAACTTTAGAGATGATAATAGATTTTAGAAGAAGTTCTTGTATTCTACAATCTCTTACAATATTAGGAAACATAGTATCAACAGTAGAGACTTTCAAATTTCTAGCTTCTATTATCTCCAAGGACTTGAAATAGACACATAACATTAGAACTACTATTAAAAAGGCACAACAAAGAATGTTCTTCCTACTGGTATGTCAACTCAGAAAGCTCAGATTGTCCAAGGATCTGCTGATACAATTCTACAGAGGAATTATTGAGATTGTCATTTGTACCTCAGTAACTGTCTCATTTGGCACAGCAACCAAACAGGACAGGTACAGACTTCAATGGATAGTTAGGATTACAGAAAAAATAATCGCAACCAGCCTGCCTTCCATTGCGGATCTGTATACTGCACAAACCAGAAAGAGGGCTGAGACAATATCTACAGCCCCCTCACATCCTGGACATAATCTATTTCAAGTTCTCCCCTCAGGATACCACTATAGAGCATTGCATGTCAAAACAACCAGACATAAAGATCATTTTTTCCCTGTGCCATCACTTTGCTGAACATTTAATTTCCACAGTACTCTGTCATTTCTCATCTTTTTTTCATCTTCTCATCTTTCCTACAATCTTCTCCTATTGGTTATTTATAATTTATCAATTGTTGTTTGTAATTTAGGATTAATGATTATAACTATGATTACGATCTATGGCCTATTATTTGCTGTTTATATGTACACTGTGAGCTTGTATGTCTGATCACACTTGGCCAGTAAAGAATTGTATTCTTTTCTGTGTTTAGAAGGTATAATTCTGGATATCTATAGATAGGCCTGAAAAAAACTATATTGGAGGCACTAGATAATTGCTAATTGATCTATATAACAATCATATAATACAAGACGCACTTAGCCTTCTCCAATTTAGGTAGCTTCTAGATGTATGGGCTTCACCTAATAGAAATATCCAGTTTGCATGGCATTGATATAATTATGGGAATTTAAATCCATACATCTGGAAGCTGCTCTGAATGGGCAAGGGTATCTGACTTATTGAAGGGAGCTTCTTAGATTTCTAAAAACAGACTGAGCTAGCTTAATGGATATGG
Organism: Sibynophis collaris; assembly: GCA_036250565.1. Taxonomy (NCBI): domain Eukaryota; kingdom Metazoa; phylum Chordata; class Lepidosauria; order Squamata; family Sibynophiidae; genus Sibynophis; species Sibynophis collaris. Next base: position 10,473 of record JANHFK010005096.1, on the reverse strand, counting down.
ATTTGCTCATACAAATGGATTCCTTGTACAAATAGATGATGGTATGCAGAGATAGTAAATAAGTATTATATAAAGACTCTATCCAAGATATGCAAGAGGACTTCTATTTATATGATGAGAAATCTCATCCAACACAATCAAATCAAATCAAACCCAGCATGTTTAACTTGAGTATTCTCCACAAAGATACCAAATTTCACAATCAGAATTGCGGAGCATATATAAAGTTGTTACATGGAGTTTATTTCAACAATGCAATGATTCTATTTATGAACAGAACAGCTGAATACTGATTGGTGGATATTCTACCAGCAGCCACATTTAGAAGCTATTCTTTTTTAATCAAGGCCAACATTTTAGCAGTAGCTTGTGTTGATTCATGTTTGATCTATGCTACTGGATAAACCTTGGCAGTTATTTAATCATGGAAAGTACGGTATTTTGGCAAGGATTGGCTGAAAATTGGCAATGCTATTTCATAAACTGTAGATTAAAAGCTCATTTATCAATATAAATAAGCAGGAAACATCTTGGCTGACTTTTGAAAATTCAAATTGAAATTTTAAATTTGATATTAAATTTCAAAAGGAAAGCCAAATAGTTAGACATCCAAATGAAAGTTGGAATCAGCATGAAAAAGAAATTTAAAAAGACATAGACATCTGGGGCAAGGTTTAAGTTCCTTAAACTATTAATATTTAGGGATGTTTGGATGTCTCATGTAGCTGCAATTTGCTTTGTGAAAGTTCACTTGCAGATTCCCATTAATTATAGGCTTCCATCCACCCAAATTTAAGTAAAAATAAATACGTTTGCATGATCAAACTTTATATTTACAAACAAATCAAAACAATGTAGAATGCTATCTAATTCCAGTGATACCACCTTCTTTCCCCAGGATACCAAATTCTTATAAATATGACTCTTTCTCTTGGATTTCACAGTGCTTGTGAAAGCAATTGTAATTATGTGATTTCACAATATTCTGGTGCTAACAGAACTCTCCAGAAGTATCTGTGCAGGTTGCAGTTATATATTTCATTTATCATGCGTCTTTCATACACATCTCCAACATAATATAAAGCAGCGGTGTTTTCCAGATGTGTTGGATTTCAATACCCATAACTGACCCAGCCAGTTAGACCACTACTGGTAAATACCAAGTGATTAATAGACTGTTTCTTTTAGCACTGATACACTCCAAATAAACAAATGTAGTAAGTAAGTTTTATTATAAAGTTCAGCTCATATCTTTATCACAGTTTATTTTAGTGGTCCAAGGAAATTAACTCACCTAGGTTTATGTTACATTGTGAGGAACCTAAAACAAATGCAAAGTGATTGAATTTCTGCAGAGCTTTAAAACAATTTTCCCCCATCTGATAAACTGGACTCAAGTGTACTAATCTTTGTGCCATAATAAATGTACTGTATTAAGGGGAAACAAGATTTCTTCTTACGAAAGAAACAAAATGCTTCATCTTTGAAGAACAATATAGGCATGTATGTTTCAGCTTAGTTTCTGCAGTCTGAATATAATTAATAGTAGCTGTTATTCAGAGACATATGGATAATTACAAGATGGCAGCACTCTGTAATTAAATTTTATATTATGCAAAGAGATTATTCTTACAGACAAAGGGAAGACAGTGTGTATAGCACTGCCTCTTTCCAGGAAGGACAGACCTAAATATCCTGCCTATTTAAAGTTAACTGGATAATATTTTCAAACCTGTACTTAAAATATTTTTATCCTCAATGGACCCCTTTTAGCAGAAAAGGTTGTCTTTGCAATCCATTAATATAATTTAGATTGAAAGATGCAACTTCATCTCATAGCTTATCCTCAAAGTGAATTCTTATAATAAAAAAGATTTATCTAAAATGTGTGGCTTTTATTTATTTATTTTCAATACCTACACAATGAGAACTCAGGCTGCAGCTAACTCCTAACTATGTATGGCTCTTATCACTGCACACTACATTACGCTACTGAATTTTGTTTCAGATTTCAAAAAGTACATTAGGAATACAATGCATTCTTGCTATACACTCTAAGTAAGTTCCCAAGGAGTAAATCTGATATCATTTTAAAATTTTGATTGAATGAACAGAAAGAGATACTGCAGAATTATTATTATAACTTGCAACCACAAAATATATATTCTTATAACATCAAATTAGGGAACAAAGGTAATAATAGGTTTACACACTACTGTCAATGAGATCATGGAGATAGTCTACTGTATTTGAAAAACTAATCCAATTTCCATCCAAAACCTGATTATCCCCCAGTTGTTATGACTTACATAAATCTGTATCTTTAAAAAGTTTTACATATGCCCAACCATTGTATCTCATAAAATAATGACTATCCTTTCCAAAAAGTGGTCTCATCCTCAGTTAATATGAGTTAAATAAACTTATTTATAACAAAAAGTAGTCAAACACTTACTCTAAAATTGATTTAAAAAAAAACAACACTCCGCCATGCTTAATGATTTTTCATTCTCACTGTGTGCCTCATATTAGTCTTTTTAAGATTACCCTTGAAGAATGTCCAGAAGTTGTAGCTGGAACAGAATGAGATGCCACTGGCATTTATTTGCATTCCTAAAGCAGCACATGTTACACTTCTGCTCTGTGAATGTACTGGTTGCTAGTTTGCTCCTGAGCACAATTCAAGATGCTGGTTTTGATCTTTAAAGAACTTGACACGGGGCTGAGTTATTTGAGGGACAACCTCTTTCTGATTACATCTGCCTGTCCCATCAAATCTGGCAGAAGAGTTGTACGTTGGGTCCCATCTATTAAGGTGTTAACTTTGACTGACCCTGGAGATGAGCATTTTCTGCCAATCTCTCCAGATCTTCAAGAAGTTCCTTAAAACCTGGTTGTGTCATCAGGCCTGGGGATCACAAGAGAATGATATTTTGATAAGGTGGTTCCATAATCAGGTGCTCTCTCTTAGCCATTTATAATATTATTTTTTATACTTTTGGAAAGTTTAATAATAAAATTGTTATTATTATTTTGCATGCCTCCCAGGGTCACACTATGTGAGATGGGCAGTCACGTAACTATGATCGATCAATCAATCAAACAAACATCAGTGGAAAATTAAGACTGCAAAAAGAACAATTGCAATTAGCCTGCCTTCCACAGGAACCAGTATATTGTGTGCAGGTGAGAAGAGGACTAAGAAGATATCTGCCGCTCTCTCACATCCTGGATATAAACTGTTTCAATTCCTTCTCTTGGGACAGCACTTATAGAGCACTATATGACAAAATAATGAGACACAGGGACAGTTTTCTCCCCCCATGCCATCACTCTGCTGAACACTTAATTCTCTCGGTGCTGCCTAATGTCTATTAATCCATGTAATGGGGCTGTAGTATTATTAGTTATCTTTTACTCCTTTTATTGATATTAATATTATTCTGTTGCTTTGCATGTCACTGTATACTTTTATACTGGAGACAAATTCCTCTTGCATCTAATTACATTTAAAGAAGTCAATTCAATTCAATTCATCCAATCAAAAAGTGGCCTTCCTTTAGTAGTATTTTATTTATTGATTTTTATTTATTTAAAACATTTCTATAGTCTCTCATTTTGAACCAAACTCTAGATGGTTCATATTTATTCATATTTGAATTCCAGGAAGCAATTTCACCAAATAATTTTAAATAGCACTTGTGCTCTTCATTCTTTTCAGCCCACTTATTTGACTTATTTTTATTATGTTAACTTCATTTATTTATTTAATAAATTCCATGCCTCCCATCTCTCCTACAAGGTGAATATTTTCAATTTATATTTATCAAATTGAATAACAATGCAAATGAATGAAAAACTTCAAGATTGTTTTCGTAAGCCTCAGACCCAGTGATGCTTTCTTTTGTTCACTAAATCTATAGCTGACCGAAAAAGCTATGTAACTTCTGCTTAAGATTTGTTACTAAAATTTATTCAAACAAATTGGCAAAGGATAGCTAACTGCCTTAGCAAAGCAGTGTTATCTTATTGCCATGTGGAACAAAGCTCTTTATATAGCAAGTGATTTATTCAACATCTGTTGTGAAAGCAACTTGAAAGCAGTTGCACAAAGCCAGCATTAAGCAGAATAAAGACAAAAAATGATATCAGAATCACTTATACACTACAAAGAGTTAAGAGTGATTACCCAATTGGTGTGTTTTTATTAATGCAGTTTAATACAGTGAAGAAACAGAATGGATCATAAAATACGTGTATAGATCCAACTGAAATTTAGAATCAAAGCTTCAAAGTATTATTTCTAAGCATAATATTTATTGATCTACTAAGTGTAATACATTAATTAATGGTGATAATTTAAAATCAGACTGTGGGTAACAAAGAAAGTCATAGACACATGATGGATAAAGTAATGCTAAGTTATTGATAGCCTCTTAAGTATTTATTATCTTGTTTAATGTAATATTCAAACAAGCAAAGTGAGCAGTGAGATACTATCACTGTACCGAGCTGAAAATTTCAAATCCTAGCAATCCAAAATACAAAAATGAAATTAACTATTTCATATAAAGTTCATTTTGTCCAGCTGAATAGATTTCCTGATGCTCTCCATATGTTTCAGCCATAACTTCCACAAGCCACAGCCTCTATCATTAATGATTAGAGATTCTGGAAACTGTTATTTAAAACATTTAACAAGTATCCAGTTGTCTAGTCCTTCCCAAAAAAATCTTGAGCATTTATTATTTTAGACAAGTTTATAATCCAATAACACCTTAGTATATATACGGATGTATATTTTTTGCATTGCCATTGTTATGTTTATCCAGTATATTTTCACATATGATCAAATGAACCTGGATTTTGACTACATTTCAAGCACTTAATAGAAATCCCTTTTTATATTTTTGCTAGTCTATCTGGGGTCAAGTACCAATGATACATCATTTTATAAAAGTTTTCCTTCAAACTATAATTTAATGTAAAGTTTAGTCCCTTCATCCATATATCTAGAGTTATATTATACCCCCCAAAATTGCCCATTTTACCATACACTCTTGAACATATTCATTTTCTAGATTCATCTTGACTAACATTTTATATACTTTAGAAATCAAGTAATCATCTCTAGAACATAAATTAACATCCAATTCAGATTTAGTTCCTGTGAAAACAAAACTTTTTATCAAGTTTAAATCTTTCCAAAATTCTTTAAAAAATTCAAAACATTCAAAACTGTGAGAGGGATCTTGGAGTCCTGGTGGACAACCATTTAAATATGAGCCAGCAATGTGCAGCAGCTGCCAAAAAGCCAACACAGTTCTAGGCTGCATAAACAGAGGGATAGAATCAAGATCACGTGAAGTGATAATACCCCTTTATAATGCCTTGGTAAGGCCACACTTACCAAGCGGGTTGTGCACAATAAATTGTTGGCAAATGTACATAATTTGTAATTATGTGCTTTAATTTATAGTCCTTTTGCTCTGTTATACTGTCTAATATCTCTATTTAGTAGTTCCAACACTAGAATCAAAAATAAGAGGATAAAGGCCATTCCTGTACTGTTCCCTTTTCAACTGGTTTTGAAAAATATCCATTCACCATGATTCGAGTTTTCTGGAGTGTATAGATGGACTTCAGACCTGTATAAAGCCTAACCCAAAATCCATCTTTTCCACTACTTTAAACATAAGGGCCCATTTCAAATTGTCAAAAGCTTTTTCTGCATCCAAAAAGATTAATGCAAACTGTTTGTCACTACATTGTTGTAAATATTCAATTATATTCAAAGTCAGTCTTACATTATCTTTTAGTTGTCTTTTAGGTAAGAAGCCACACTGGTCTTCGTGTATATAATCTTGTAAAACTTCATCTAAAATAGATGTGAAAAATTTGTAGTCATTATTAAGAAGATAGACAGCCTGTAGTTTTCACAGAAGTTAAATCCAGTCTATCTTCGGGTACTAAAGAAATGTAGGCATCCTTTCAGTCTTGCAAAGAATTCATTAAGGCCTTCATTAGAAGTAGTTAACCTTCAAAACATTTATAGAATCTGCTCAGTAGGCCATCTGGTCACAGAGCTTTGCCTGCTTTAATTGCTTCTATTATTTCAAAAGTTGTAATTGGACTGTTCAAATTTTGCTTGTAGTTTTCCAATAGTTTAGGAAAAATTTTAGTTGTAATATACTCCTCCATAATATCTAGAGATTTCTTATCCTTTATATAAATTAGTATAATAATCCCCAAAAAAGTCTTTGAATGTTTTTGTTATTCATCTAACTCATATTGCCCTCTTGAAGCTTGGTTATCATCTTCTTTTCTGTCTATTTTCTGTCTATTTTCTTAGTTTGTATGCCAATCATCTCTCTGGTTTATTTGCATGTTCAAAAAAATGTTGTTTTTTATATTTAAGTTTCTTTTCAGTATCTTAAACAATCAACAAAGAAATGTGTTGTGATAATTTTACTTGATTAAGTATGTTAGGATTTTCTGGTGAGTTCTAGAGTTCCCTCTCCTTCAATTTAATTTCTTGTAACACATTTTGGATATTTTCATCCAACTTTTTCTTAATTGCTCTATTGTATTGTATAAAATGTCTTTGTATCACAGTCCTACGAGTATCCCAAACTGTTGACAGATTGATTCCCTTATAGCCCAGTTGCCCGTTGAAAAAGCACCTTTGGGACAAACATGACTTGGATTATTGAAAATTTCCATAGTCATTCTTTGATTATTCATCATCTGAGCTTCTTTCAAACTTTCTTACCAAACTAGAATAAATATAGATGTGAAGGGAGCTGCTGTTGATAAGATGATATCTGTTTATAACCATGACTTTTTTACAGAAGGAGGTCTTCTCAACCACCATAGTGAATTCAAATCTATGTATGCTTATTTCAAGTTTAACAACAACCCAATATTGATTCTGTTAAAAGCGTATATCCAGCTTCCCTCCAAGCCTATTCATTCTAACCAGTTGTAAACTCCCTGAAGAAGTCCTTAATGACTAAACATTAAAACTGTAGATCTATAAATTTAAGGTATTTTCTTGAGAAAGTATTTCCTTTCACATCTTGATTTTTATGCACTGTTTCATTTTTCCAGTGAATGTGAATTACAAGCGAACATAATCACATGTTGGCTATTCACACATAAAATGTAAGTACTATGAGAACTAATTCATGGACCATAATGCTTATAAAGCATTATGGTCCATGAATTAGTTCTCATGGAAGTACAGTCAGACTGTAAAACAGTCAGATTTTCCAGATTCCCAAAAGTTTATAATGACTTCCACATGCACAAAGACATCAGTGCTATTCACCGTCGTTTAAAAGGCATTATTGCTTGTATTCACTCTCACATATTTATCAGTTGCATAAACT
>JANHFK010005095.1:96643-107858 GCA_036250565.1 Sibynophis collaris | reverse complement strand
CATCAGGATTTTAGGGATGCTTTGGTGGGGCATGGCCAAAAAAGGTTGGGAACCACTGTACTAGACAATATATCAGAACATAAATAAAGCATTCTCATTTCCCCCAAAAAAATATCCTATTACTGTCAAAACCAGAAAACTAACAGTAGTACTAAGACGAGTTAATCTATTTATGACAGTATTGAAACCTTGAATCCAAGCAATGCCTGGGAGATAAAATAAGCCATTTTTTGGTGCATGTCAAACTCAGCTTTCCTGTCTGATCTTTTACATTAAAAAACCCTCTTAAGTTAAATAGGAAATTAACAAGTTGCCAAATATCAACATCCAGAATCAGCTTTATTTCTAAGGATGCTACTGGCTCCTCAATCAGCCACATCACTTTTTAGAGAGAGGGGAAAAAAGAGCACTGTCAAGTAAACTGTTTTGAAGCATGCCCACTTGCCCATACAAACATCAAATTAAATACTGACTTACCTCAGCTACTTGAGACTGGATAGATTTTGCTTCATTTTCTAAAGAGGCCCTTCTTTTCTGTATTTCAGCGATCTGCAAAAACATTAAACATCATTTTACATAAAACTTTCTTCAATATGATTAATACTGCCAACTCAAAAGGTCTGTGCACTGAATGTTTTAGTTTACCATTACATTTTTTTCATCTAGGCAGCGTATTGTTCAAAATTATTTTCAATTGTTAGGATGCCATATACATTACATGAAAGAGTCAGTTATTGTCCTGAAATCTTTTTACCTTTTCCTCTTTAATGTTTTAACTATTTTCAAAAAAGCCCCCCAACACTCTGACTTGATAAATAGTAACTCCTCCATTTACAAAGAAATAAATAATTCATTCTAGCCATAGAGATAGCCAGATTTCAGTTTTTAATATCCTGTGATACTTAGTCCCACCACTTATCCACTCTTTTTAGCAAAGTATTTTGGAGCCAATTTTTTAAAAAACGTGCAAGACTGAACAAAAACCTTAGAATAATAGATACTTTTAAAAAAGTAAATATTCTAAAATATTTTAAAACTTTGATCAAGGGCCTGTATTGCTGTCAAAACATTGCTCTAATTACAGAGTTTCCTCATAAGCTTGCCTAGTAGATACCTAGTTAGTGTTGCAATGTTTTTTTCACACAGAATTTTTTTTTTAGATTCTGAGACTATACTGAGGCTATCTAAATTATAAACACCACTAACATAAGGGCATCTAATTCCAACTAGCATTATTTTTATAAAGTATCTTGAGCACAACATAAATTCCGAGAAAAATATACATGGAATTAATCAAATGTTTGTGAAATCATAGCACTGTGTTGAAGATTAAAACATTCAAATTATTATATTGTTATTTCTCTTTTCTAATCTTCAGCTACCAAGTATCAAGAAATAATATTTGACCTCTTCTCTCACAGGGATAATTAAATAAAAATATTTAAGAAATTTAATAATTAGACGTTAAGAATTTAAAACAAAAGCAACATTTGATGTTATATATATATTTTCTTTCAAATATATTTTACTTTTGTCAAAATAAGCAAAAATGAATCAATGAGATATCCACTTTTTTAAAAAAAGAAAGAACAAGATATTAGTTATAAGATATAGACAAATTGTATCGTACTATTTTTTGTCTCACTTTGCTTTGTATGGAAGACTTACCAAATCATCCTGTTCTGATTGTTTAGATTTCTCTTCTTTCAATTCTTTTTCTAAGTGTTCTATTTCATTCTTGAGTGTTGAGTTTGAACTGTTCAGTTTTTCATACTCAATCTAAAATACCAAGTTTTAAAACATGCTAATATTCAGAAGTACATATGATCTAGAACACAATAGTTATTAAAAACCTTTAGCTGTAATTAATCATCACAAATTAGGAGCAGCCCCATAAATAAAATATAACCTAATATAAATTTATCAACCTGTATACATATGTCATAAAAGTGACAAAGCTTAATTCAAGAGTATCTAGTCAAATTCTCTAAATTGACTCAAGAGTTATATACAAGTTTAATTTATAGCCTAATTCTATTTCAGGAACCTATAGTAAATTAGACCTTTAATATTAGAGAATATTAATAATCCATTTCCTGAACACTTTACATTATGGCTTAAGCTCCCTTATTTATTTTGAAATGGCTCAAATCTTTTCCTCAATCTTATTTACTAGAAATGCTATAATTTTCAACATTCTGGATTCTACCTTTACATGAGAAAAACTTAACTTGATTATGCTGCCCAAGCAAGAGGTGTTTAATAATGAGCATAGTATTTAGCAAATATTTGTGTTATAAACTATCAATAACTGTAATATGTGGGATTGGAATTCCACTTACAACTACTTAGTTGTAAGCACAAATGCACTAAGCATTAAGGGACCTTTGAATAAATCTGCATAATTACATTTGAACCAGAAACCAGAATACCCCACAAGTAGTTCTCTCTCTTCCAATTTTACCTTAATATTTGATGCAATGGTTGACTCCTGTAGAAAGCTGCCTTCTTTCAGAGTGTTTTCTAACTCTGCATACTAGAACAAGAACATCATGTTAAATTTGAAACAAAGAAAGAAATAACAGCAGAACTTCTCATTTTATTCCAATGGTTCAAAATAATTTGTTTTAATTATTTTTAATGACACAGACTGACACAAAATCTATCAGTTTCTAATAAATTCTCAGAAAAACTGGTCTAAAACTGTTTATCATTTCAAGTTTAATTATTCTCAAGCCACTTATATGACATTGTACATATTGAATAACTTTATTAAAATTATAAGACATGGTTTCCTTTCAAGAATAACACATTAGGGAAATATTGTAGTATGAAAACCCAATTTCAAATAACAGATTTAACTATTTTTAGATTCTTCAGGAACACTGCTCCTCCTACATCACCCCTGTAGGCAAATTTAATTTTATGTGCCTTTCTGATGTAATATGTACAGGAAAATATTTGATTTACTGAGTCAGAAATGCATCAGATTTCAGTGATTAAAATGGATACTATTATAGACAAGATCAATTAGAAATTATGATGACAAAATCCAAGTGAAAGTCCCTCTTAAATTCCTTATATTCCTTACCCTGTCAAATACAGGACAAAATAATAAGACACTTAATATTTTCTATTCATTAAGACCTAGGTTCTGATGTCAGAAAAACCTGATTAATGTTAATTAATCCATTCCTTTTGGTGCTGTGAGAAAATTAAACACACATACATTATATATTTGGCTACAAGCATATTGTTCTCCATTTCAGCATTTTTGTTACTGAAGAATACATTACTAAAGAGCATTCTTACTGCTGTCCTAGCTATGCTGGCTAATAAGGTTATGTAAAAGAAAAAAAAGGGGAAAGCATTAATTACCAGGAAAAGGAAAGGAAAAGAAAAAGAAAGAAAATATTTCATTTTCTTAAATTAAAAGTTAATCTCTATGGATATTTAGCACCTTTGCCATATCTTAGTGTTAACTAATACAATAGAACCATAGAACTGACCTAAAGCAAACAAGTCAAATCATATTGTTTCCCAAAAAGTCTGACAGTGAAACTATTCAGTATTGAGCATAGAATAAAAATATATTAATTACATTTAATTAATTAAATTGGGATAAAATGTGACAATCATGAATTGAGGAGGTTATAATTCTTGTGCTTTGTAAAAAGAGATGTTCAAATCTAGCACATCTAGATTTAGCATTAATTGAAATTACTGCACATTTGTTTAGAGAAAGTTAAGACTTTTGCTAGGGATGGATGGTGTAAGTTCATTATCCTTCCCTATTTCAAGATTTCTTAAGGTATGACTTCCTGTGTTTAAGAAATCTTAACTCCCAATAAATACACATTGGAGCTTCACCATATTAACAAGGAAGAAGCCTCACTGAAACAAGCCACACTGGGGAAAAAAGTGTATGGAAATATATGGATACCTTGTTATCCCATTCACGGAGATAGCAACTTGTATGTAAAAAATTACTGCTCTGACTAGAGCAGGAGACCTTACAGTGATGTTACCAAAAAGAGTGACAGATTCTTTACGGCTCTTTTTAAACTCTTCTCTGGGCTTCAGGAAAGTTAAAGTAATGGGAACAAGCAAGCTATTCCAATTCTGATCCTTAAATCTCTCCACCACCAAGTGGCCCAGGCCAAAATCATTCTGTTCTGTTTTCATCTCAATCCTTATTTTAGAAAAAAGGATATAATTTACATCATCACATTTGGACATTTTGCTAACAAGTTCTGATAGTGAAGCCCATAGATTGCCTATCCTTCCATACCTATTTGCTCACATTTGAACTGTGAAGTAATTGAAATTACCTCTTTTTTGTGGAGACTGAGTTTATCCATTAATTTACATCGCTCTTCAATTAGTTCAGCAATCTCACTGGCAAGCCGCTTCTCTCTTTCTAAAAAAAAATAAAAAATGAAGAGCTGAGTATTATAATCTTTAACAGAAAATGGCTCCAACACAATCTACAAGGCTTAACCCATAGAAAATAAATTAACATACCTAAATAACGTCTACTTTTAACCTGCAAAAAAAGAAAAGAGCAAATGTTGCAGTTTGTTCACAATATCAGATGACATTAAAACTCAATTTTCAGTTTAAATTTTAGGATTAGTGTAGTATAAGAAAAAATAAAATAGATTTTTGGTGTTGTAGCAAGCATAACATAAACCTTACATTAATTAGTTAAGAAATCTAAAATGGGTGAAATAATATGTTTTTTCCTAGAATGTATTTTCTTCAATTGTAAGACATTGGCTGAAATAAAACAAGATTAAAGTTAGCCACATTCACCCAATTAGCTAAGATTTTTAACCTTAGTCTTAAGCACAGTGAATAGTACTGAAAGTACTGTAAATTCCTTAAGTCAGAGATGTCAAATTTAAACCCCAGGAGCCAGATCCAGCCCATGTACTGTTTAGATCTGGCCCGCAGGGTCGCCCTGGAAACAGAGAAGCACTGGCCTGTGGTGCCTCTGCCAGTGAAAACGGAGCTCGCGAGGGCCACGGGCAGCCCTCCTGAGCTGTTTTCGCTGGCAGCGGGTTGCAGGCCATTGCAGGCAAAAACAGAGCTCAGGAGCCCGTTTTTGCTGGCAGAGCGCTTGGGTCACCATAGGCACCAACACAAGTGACATTGAGCTGACCACGCACTCCCTGGCCACACCCACCACACCCCCGAGATCAAACACAACCTTGTGTGGTCCTCAATGAATTTGATACCCCTACCCCTACCCCTTTAAGTGAAATTAATTTAAGTGAAATTAGATAGACTTTATCAGAGAAGAAAACATATAATTTTTCTCTTTTGCTCCCAAGTAGAATAGAAGAGGGGCCATTGTCTTGTCTTGGACTGTGCTTGAGCAGCCTGTGTTCCCACGGTTCCATCACTCCTCATAGTATATGGAGGAGTTGAGGAAGTTAAAGTGGGCTAAGAAATGCTTAGAGTACTGCTGGAAATTGATGGGGACTGAAGATGATCAAGCATGGGGTATAGTCACTATTAGAACCTATCTTGTGTGATAAAAGGTAGGAAACGTGATCATTTCTTTGTCCCTATTGCATCTGCAGATAGTTGCCAGGGTGACAAGGTCCTTCCCTGAAGGGAACAATACTGGTACTTACTTGCAGGGTTTCTGTGAGGAATATGCTATGTACTTAACGGATAAAGTTGCTTGCATTCACTCTATGTTGAACTTTAAGGCAGTGCAAGTAGAGGCTACAAGAATGAAATCCTGCAAGGGTATTTGAGGTGAGTTTGGCATTTGAGGAAGTGGACAGGGTTCTTGTGGCTAGTTCAGCCACCTCTGTATTAGATCAGTGTCCCTCCTGATTGGTTAAGACGGCCTAGGAGGGGACAGGTGATTGGGTCTGGGTGGTGACTAATAACTCTTTGAAAGAGGGAATGATTCCTTTGGCTCTTAAGGAGGCAATGGTGTGTCCTCTCCTGAAAAGGCCATCACTTGATCCAACCAATTTAGATAGCTTTTGTCTAGCGTCAAATCTCGTCTTTTGTGGGGAGGTGATGGCTTTCATGGTTTTTTTGCCAGGCCATGAAGACTTGGTTATGTGCCAGGCCTGATACTATATATATTTATTTTGTATTGTCTAATTCAGAGTTCCCCAACCTTTCTGGCTTTGCAGACTGATAGGGAGGGGGAAGAGAAGGGGTGGATCCGCATGAGCGGTAGGCATGTGCATAGATCCATTTGTACAAGCAGCAGGCATACACGAGCTCGCATATTGCTTGCGCAAGTGGGGATGCGCACACACACTTCCCCACTACTTCCATGGCCCGGTTCCGAACAGCTCAAGGCTGGTAGTGGGCCATGGCTTGGGGACTCCTGGCCTAATTGTCTTAATTTTTTTAATTGTTTTTATGTTTTATGAGATTTTCTTGTTGAAGTGGGCAGTTATAGAAATTAAATAAATAAATCAAAACAAGTTGGTTTAAAATTACAAGCATTTCCCAAATGGAGGCAATTCTGAAAACTTGCAAAGTTTTCCCATTACTTATTAGTTGTATTATTTTATAAAACGTATAAGCAAAGAGTAAAGTAAATTTTGTATAATGCTTTAGGTTACAATGGGATGTTTACCAAAATATTTAAATAGGACAAGGAAGGAAAAGTTGTATAATCATCATTTCACAAGACAGAGATTTTACAAAAAGCTAGTTTAAGGAAGAAGGGAAAAGAGTTGATATACTTTATTATAATTCACATTTTGCAAAGTGCTGTTCTTATATATGGTAATTATAAATCACAAAATTAGATTTGAAAATGTCAAATTATGCTGTGTTAAATATTCCAGATCAAAGGAATTTTAGTCAAAGAAAATAAATTTTGCAAATAATTCTCAAAATTTATTGAGCTTAATTTTTTTTTTATATTTTCAATACATATTCTGATTGAAGAGAGAGGATCATCCTCCTGAATCTATGTAGTGATTTATGGTTACGGTCTTAAACTTAACTATCCATAAATTGACCTACTGGTCAAGTGCATAAGAACATGATATAAACATCTGTTCTAGCTAGATGCTTAGCAGAAGGATTTTACAGAATTCAAATGTAATGCCACACTGCATACTTACTGACTTACACATCCTACATAAGAACAGTAAAACAGTAAAAATGGCAACCATAATAATTTCCCATGAAAAACCAAAGAGATCTGGACCAGGTTTCATATTTTCAGGGAGTGATGAGACAACCTTTAAAGAAGGAAAACAAAGTTAAAGCCTGACAGAACAATTGTTAACACAATTTCCATATTTTGATCATATTGATTCATAATTACTGCATTTAATAAAATGTTCCCCAGCTAAAATGCATAATAAACATAAAAGGGAAAAGGGAATAGTTACATTACATTAATCAGGGAAATTGCACAAATAAATACCAAGTACAATTTATCGATTGAATTGTCAGTGTTTACTTTTCTTTATTTTCTGGAAGTGACTACAGTATTATCAGAAACTTTGTATTTCAAATTTGTTGAACATATGCTGGCAAACAAATATTAATGACTTGAGAAACAATATCTCAAGTAACAATCATATAGTGAAGTAAGTGAAATTTGACATGAACTGATATTTCTTTACTCCAATATAAATCTATTAGGAGCTTACTGATAAGTGTGTAAAAAAATCTATGGCCATAAACAGCAATTCTGAACAACTTTAGCAAGTAAATCAAATTAAACATGCAGCAGATTATGCTGTTAGTCCACTTTCACTTTTTCTCACAAATGATGCCCAGAAAATTTTATAGACAAAATGAGAATTATAGCTATGAAAGTTAGTATTATAAATTTGCCTATTTTCAGTGCTCCAATAAGTGCTAAGGACAAAACTGCTGAATAATAAAAGATGCTAAGGAGAATTCTGCTAGAAGCCTGAAACCAAGGATTTGGCCGATAACTGATATCAGTATGTGGAATTCAGCCTCTAATCAGAATATATTATATTGGAGGTCTCATTGCCCATAGGGCTGTCAAGTAACATTATTGTACCACTGCAATAACAACTCACAATTGACTTCAGTACAGTAGCCGAAGCTGGGCAAAGTCTGTTCTGGCTAGAGCATCTACCTGCTGATCTAGCAGGTATTATGAAATCAGAAAAACTTCCAAAGTATGCACCTGCTCCTTCACATGTTCAGTCCATATGGAATTATAGATATAACTAATCTGGAACCAGAGGACTTCTATACAAACAGCAAATCCATCTTGCTAAGATTCAACTTTAGCCTGAATGTCTTCTCCAGTTATCCACAGTTTTTAAGCGCTTGGTCAGACTTCCATCCATTTGCTGGTTGGCCCTGGGTGATGGTAAATTGAGGACATCTTAATCCAAACTGACAGATGATTGCCCCCAGCAGATTTTTCAAAAGGTTTTTCTTTTTTTTAAAGAAGGGAAGAGGCCTCAACTCTTCTTCTGCCCCAATTTGAAATGCCTGCTGTGAAGGAGTAGATCCATTGTAAAATATTTTCTCCAACTATTGCAAGCAGTCCAGAAGGATACCGCAATTAATGGTACTGAACCCCACTAACAAATTTAGTAGGAGCAGAAGAATCACTATGTCTCCATTCAGATCCTGCCACAGGTCATCAACAAAAGTGAAAGGTATGGATTCCTTGTTTTATGTACATAATCAGAGCACACATATACAAATCCTGATTTTACACATATGGCTAATTAATGTTTCATTAGTTACACAATACCCTGTTCCCCCAAAATAAGACATCCCCTGATAATAAGCCCAATCAGGCTTTTGAGCACATGGCAATAAGGCCAAGCGCTTATTTCAGGGTTCAAAAAAATGTAAAACAGAGTCTTATTTTCAGAGAAACATGGTAATTCCTGAAGTAGACTTTATAAAGTCTATAATTTATATATAAATTATAATCCCCACCTCATGTGACCTCAACCTTTCAGTATGCTGAAAGACAAATCTTTATTCAATTTGGAGACTTGAGAATTGACCAACTCCTGAAAGATTCTGGGTGATTTACAATTAAAAAATCATGCAATCTGGAAGAATGCAACAGCTAAACATAGGCCAGAGCAGCTAAAACTAGCAAAAGCTTGGTATCCATGCTAGCCCAAGCCAGAAACCCCAGCCACAGTTTTAACAACCCCCAGAAAGCTATAGGGTGGGAGCCATGGAGGAGGAGGATGCCATTCCAGAGGGAATCTACTGTAACAGAGAAAATACACTGCCTAAATGATATTGTTTGCGATCTGAAGCATGACCATCACTCTGCTCAATTGCTCTCAAATAACAACCTTGAACCTGGACCTCATCTATTCTCAACGCAACTCAAACCATCCAAGTTTCATTGACAACATTTGTGCATCTGATTTATAATGCCCATTTCAGTTATAAGTCATGCCCAGCATTGCCTAACCTGATGTCCTCCAAATATACTGGACTTCTGTTCCCATCATTAATTTTCCAAAGCCCACAGCCCGGGAAAGTTATTTGGGCCTTGGTAATATGTATACCTAAACAAAAGACAGGAGCAATTCTACAGACCTGCAAAGAGGCTGAACTTTTCTATTTTTCTAGGAAGAATAACATGCAATTAAAGTGCAATTACCGTAATTAATTAAAGCCTACAATTCGTAACAACAAGCTTTAGTGATACGGAAGTTTCATCCAAATTACCGCCTCATTCAACTACTTGAAAGAACAGGACTTAAGACACCGGGGTCATTTTTCCCTAGCTTTGGAGGCTTCGTTTGAATCTGGTCTTTAATCACAGAAACCAGCAGCAGCAGAATATGGGGAAATTTCCTTATCCACCGTCTCCTATGAGGAACCGCGCGATGTTGAAAGCTGCAGCACACAGCCACGTATCTCTGCGTACTCCTGCTCCTAGAAACTAAGCGTCTGATACAAGTTGCGGCAAACCCCCGGGGAACTCGGCAGGTTAGCTTCGGCCAAGGGCCGATCGACCCTCGTTCCACATTGTTTCACAATCGGCCCCCTCTGTCCCCCACACTCACGCTCCGAGCGCTTCTCAAGGCCAACCCATAGTAGTGCTGAACGCAGTCCCTCCAACCCAGCCCGAAAATCCCGGCGACAGCGCCCTCCGGACTGCCCCCAGCAACGGCGACATTAAAAGACGCTGCCATCTTACTGCATCAGCTGTGATTCTACCAAAGAAGCCCCGATAGCGCCGCCAGCGCCGCCTCTTCCTGTCTCGGACGGCTATCAGGATGTACCACTGGCAGCGCCGGGGGAGGAGCAGAGGAAGAAACCATGTCTGCTCAAAGGGGAGGAGACCAGCAGATACAAAGCAATCTCCAACTTGTCAACAAATAATTACCCCCAAAGAAGTAGTACGGAGGAGAGGGCGAAGTACTAGCCTGGGCCAGAAGGACTTCTTACTCCTCCGAAGGACGAACCTCTATTACCTGACGCAGATTAATATTGAAAAATAACCCACTTGTTCAGAAGATAGCCCAAGTTCGCATTCCCTTACCACTGATTTTTTAAAAAATTAATTAATTTTTAATTAATTCTAAACTATTGGTTTCAGCGCAAGCTCTGTTATCCTTGTCTCGACATGGATGCATGTTGATTCTATTATCCACACACATGATACCATGAAGACAATGCGGTACTTGGCATTGCAACTAGCCAGGCTCTACCTGCTAAGGCAGTGTTTTTCAACCTTGATAAAATTTAAGAACTGTGGAACCTCAAGTCAAAACCCAGAATATCTCTAGTCAGCATGTTGACTGGGGAATTCTGGGAGTTGAGGTTCAAACTTCTTAAAAGTTGCCAAGGTTGAAAAATTCTGTCCTAAGGCGGACTTTGAATATTCCTTGACACGTTCTTGCAAGGTAATGATATATTAGTCACTCAGAAGACAAAACAGTTTATTCAGGAAGTTTAGATTGCCCAAGGAACTGCTGGTACAGTTCTATAAAGGAATTATTGAGTCTGTCATCTGCACCTCTATAAATGTCTGGTTTGGCACTGCAATCAATCCAGACAAACATAGACTTCAAAGGATAATTAGAACTGCAGAAAAAACAATTGCTACCAATCTGCCTTCCATTGAGGACCTATATACTGCACGAGCCAGAAAGAGGTCTGTGAAAATATCTACAGACCCCTCACATCCTAGATATAAACTCTTTCCACTTCTACCCTCAAAACGATGATATAGGGTGATACACGT
>JANHFK010005095.1:68296-90219 GCA_036250565.1 Sibynophis collaris | reverse complement strand
GTCAACCTTGAGCCTGGTGAGATTCGAACCTGCAGTAATTGCAGGCAGCTGGTGTTAATAACAGGGTGTTTAGACCATTGTACTACCAAGGCTCTACCAATTATTAATAAATAAATCAAATAAATAAATAAATATCCTAATATTAAGTACAACTGAATAAACTGAATGATAAATACCTGTTCACCTATGGGTTAAGTGAAAATAAATAGTGGGATGTACAACAGAATATCCATTGATCAATATCATTCTACAAACTTTTAGAAAAACACATTCAATATCCCTATACAAAAGTTTAAAAGAAATTGCTCCCTCCTCCGTTCTTGGGTAGGCTGGCAGACGTCATCCACTGTTTGCAGACTGAAGAAAGATACCGCTTAGAACTGCTGGACTTAAGGGCAACCTAAGTCCTCTGTTTTCCATTGAAACGATCCCTCCATGACAGAATAGGAGACTTAAGTGAACGGAAAATCTGTAGGTGCAACCAGGGCATCTTGGTCCCCCGCTACACTGAAAGGCATCTAAAGGCGTCGTCGCGCAGAGACTTTCGCAACCAGCCATTCTGCTCGGCAAGTTTTCTTGACGTCTTTGCCTCTCGTTCTCTTCATTGATTTACCTGCCGACTTCTTTGCTGGCAAAGCGTGTATTTGGCTGTTCGGTCTCTCCCCGCTCGCCTCTCTCTCCCCCCTTTGTGGACACCCCCGCAGCGGTCTCGGGAGGCCCGTCCCTACGGCATGGAGGAAGGGCGCTCCCTTGGAGGAAGGAAAAACGCCGCCGACCTTCAGCCTAGCTTCTTGGGGGGACGGCTCTTGCTGGGGAGGCCTGTTTTCCTGCGTTTATTCATTGAAGCCGCTCGAGGGGTCAGCCGGTCGAGATCTGGAAAGATCTGGCAGGTGGGGGGGGATCTCGGTTGCCAGGCGCTCCCCGCAGGCTCTGGGCGCCTCCACGAAGGGAAGAGGGGAGATTCCCTGGGTAGAAGAGCGACCTCCCGGCGGGTGTGCGCAGGCGCGCGCGCCGGGTCAGGCTGCGGCTGTCAGCGGTGATGGGTGCCAGAGACAGGCGCTACTGTGGGGCAGATTGAGTTGCTCAAAGGAAACCTCGCGCCCTGCCGCCGCCGCCGCCGCCGCCCTCCTTTCTCCAGTAGCGACGTCCTTCCAAAACAACAGCGAAGAAACCAAGGAAAAAACCGTCCAATCTGCCACAGATTCTCTTGCGGACTCTCACACGGAGACCCCGGGAGGGGAAAGGTGAAGCCCTGGAGCGTTCAGCGAGCAGCCAGGAGGGGCTTGTCTCGCCCCGCCCCGCCCCACCACCCGCCAGTCTCTCTCGGATCCACTCGGCGGTTCCACACCCTTTCCTCAGGGATCGGCGGGAAGAAAAGGGAGGAGACGGTAGGTCACCGGCTGCAGACTAGGACGCGCGAGGAGAGGGGGAAGGGGGCTTTTCTTGGGTCGCGGATACTGCAGAGCCTCCTCTTTCCCCCACCGCTGCAAACTTCCCACCCCTGAATCCCAATTGGGAGGGTTGAAAGGGCTTGGCCTGGAGGATTGGGCAAAAAAGGAAAAGGAGCCGGGGAGATTTCTTGGCCCATTGACTCCCAAGGGAAGAGGGGGAAAACGCGGCGTCCCAGTGAAGGCTGAGTTCGAATCCAGCCTCTTCTAAGCCCCCGCTACATAGGGAGAAGGGTAACGCTGGCCTCTGGCCCAGGGAACTCCCACCCCAACTGATTTCGATCAGTTGATGCAGCCCTCACCAAAGATCGAGCTGCACACTATATTAGATTTAGCACTGGATGGGTTTTACCACAGAAACAATTAAATCAGAATCCTTGGTGCAGATCACCAGTCCAGTCCAGTCCTTTCTTTCCTCAGCTCTAGACTTCAGCAAAGTATAACTTTATACAAAAGAGTATGATCTAAATGCCACCCACAACTTTTTTCCTTCAATACCTGGTACAGTGGTTCTAGACATTTTCACTATAAGTTTATCCACAGATTTGTGTTATGACCTGGGTCCATAATAGCTGGTGTTTCAAGAACTGAATAAAATGCAGGCCCAAAGGGTAGAAAGTCAGAAATCTGAAATAGGAGGGCTTTGATTGCAGATATTTATTGGAATTAAATTTCTGATTGAAAAAGAATTATCTGGGGTTAAGTAGTGAATTAGGGTCAATGAATTAAGATTTGGAACAATTTGGGATGAGATATTTCCTTTCATGGGATGCTATAAAGTTTAGCATTTATAGCTATACTGTTTAAAAAGCAGCAAAACCAATATATAATAATTAAAATGTGTTGGATGACCCCTTTCCATCTGTTCCCTCCCCCCACAAATTGTCTCTAAAAATAGAAAGTTCCTGTCTAGCTTGTTGTTTTGTAATTTGCAGAAATTATTCATAGCAGCAAGCTTTAGGCTATTTATCTGAAAGGCTGTAGCTTCATGAAGAGACTCATGTTCTAAGGAATCTGTTTAGAATCTGTCTATGGAAATTGCACACCAATTCTATATATTTCTATTTGGGATATTTGTATATCATGCAATCAGGCTCTTTTAAAGTCACTAAATGTGATGCTATTCATTTCAAGTAAAAACTTGTATCATAATCGTAAAAAACGTTTGAATCATAATCATAAAAAGCATTTTTCCTATTTCTCAAAATATAATTGGAGTCCACTAAGCTACTTCTGTTGGTGTATAATGCAGTGTGTACTTTATACTTTTATTCAAAGTTAATCTATTATTTGCTACTAATGTGTATATGTGTGAGTATCTCCAATAAAGAATATTCTTATTCCTACTTAGAATAAAGGATCCAAGACATACAGACATGCAACATGGATTTTGCATCTCCCCCCTCTGTTTCTTCTTCCAGTGCAGCAATTACAATAGTTGCCATGTAAAAGATAAACAATTTCCATTTCCATTTTCTACTTCCATCACACCACATTCACCACCTTCCTTTCTTTGATGTCTCTGTTCATTTTGGAAAGCTAGGCAGCTCCACAAGCTTCAGATACATCCCTGCCTAACTAATTGCTGTTTATTTTTAAATGTTAATGTATTTTTAAACATTATCTAAATGTTGCAAACCACAGAGAGTAATTTGATTGAGATGAATGACTATATAAATCTAGGAAATATGAGTAAAAATAAAATAAATAAAATATTTTTATATTTTACAATAAACCCCCTACGGCCAGCTCCCCAAGCCAAACTGGTGCCTTCCAGTTACTATATACTACAGGCGCTTCATTTCATTTTGTTGTCAACATTATCTTCAGCATGTTACAGGGGATAATGGGCACTGCAATCCAAGGCACCTGGAGACCACCACCTTATGGAAAGGCTGACCTAGATATGTGACCTGGCTTGGCTATTCCTGCCTGCAAGAATGCTGTCTCTGCCCAGTCATTTCTCTGTTTTGCATACCTGAAAACTGGACCCAAAATTAAATAGCCCTTTTCCAAGGAGAAATTATCTGAGCTGACTAGATCCAGATGGAAAGATGCATCATCAACAGCAACGATGAGAATGATTAATGATAGCAACAACTGGAATGATCTGCTGAGAAAAATTTGTATTGTGCTAGATCTTAATAAAATTTGCTCAGGTTTTTGGTGGAATCCTTTCAAAGATATCACATTCCTCTATCATAAACTGCCTTTTTCTAGCATCATTCATTTAGAGGCCAAGGACCAATACAAATACATCCTCCTCCTCCTCCTTGTGCTGAATAGCTTCTTCGCATTCTAACCATAATTAAGCTTGTCCTTGGTGATATTGGTGCTTAAATCCAAATCCTATTGTTGGCCTGCAAATACTTTATAAAGGCAATCAATAAGAAAGGCTACCTAATCCTAGAGGGTGTTCTGGCTGGGTGAATTGCAAAGTAACCGAAATTTCAAACAGTTAAACACCTTAGAGATCCCAGGATGATTTATTTTCGAATGAAGTATGCAGGAGCTCTGGAATCCTTATAGAAACAAAGCCATATTTTAGTCGGATTGACTTCTCCCCGCGAGAAAAATGAGAAAACTCCCAAGACGCTGCTATTCTCAGCTGCCCCACATAATAGTAGCAGCAGAGAGCAGGGTTGAAGGGTAGTCCGTGGGGCTTTCCCTTCCTTCTGTGAATCCTCCTACCAAGCTCCAAATTCTAGAAGGATTTCAGGCCCCTCTACCGACAGATCCTTCCGGGCGTGGTTTTAGGCTAAAAAAAGTCATACAGAACCCAAGGTAACTTGAGCCTAAGTTAAGAATAGCCTTTTCCTATGCTAGAACTCGACTCGTGCTATTTGCAAAAAGCAGACAAATGGACAAATCGAAGGCTTAATGAGCAATAGCAAGGACACACAAGCAAGCACAGATCCAGAATCACGCCTGGATCCCTGGCGTCTGGGAATTGAGTGGGCTCTGGCTTTCCCGGGCCTCTGATCAATAAGAGCTATTTGTTTCCAGACTACTTTGACTTTTTCCTCCCCCACTCACTTTTTTCTTTTAAAAAGAGTGCTTGGTTTTAATTGTGACCCTGGGCTAGTTCACCAAGTCTCCTGTTGGGAGCAGTTAGTTGCGACTGAATTAGCTGGGCAGGACCTCCCAAGTGGCTGCGAACAGGGGCGACTCTGCACAGCGTAAAGTCTAGTTCTCCTCAAGTTGCTGGAAGCGGTGGGGGCCAGAGTCGTAAACAAAGTGGAGCCTTCCTCACTACCCCCCAATCTTCAGTGCAGAGATTTCCCCTCTCAGCCCGTCTCTGCAAACTTATATTTGGGAGATCACCTTCCAGAAAAATTCACCAGTTTAGGCTTCTCTACCCCGTCCTAAATGGTGTGCTGAGGGTTTGAGCAAAGTGCTGGTAACTAACGTGAACATTTCTTTTTTTCATCTCCCCTCCATCTTTTAATTTTCTTTGCCCGTTTCTCTTTGAGAAAGCTTTTGGCCAGGACTTGCGTCTTCAACGAGGCCCTTCCTTCCTTCCATACTTCCTTCCTTCCTTCCTTCCCTTTCAGGCAAACGCATTGAGTTCTTTGAAATCCACTTTTTGAGATGGAGAACTTTTCAGGGTAAGGGGACTGCTAGCTCAGCAGATGAAGAATTACAGAACGGGTCACCTCAATAAGTTCCACCCGGGGATATTCACGGGGAACTTCGTGGCCCTAGGAATGGCAGCCAAAGAAAGGTACCCACGAATGACAAACACCTCAGACGTTCGCTTGAAATCATTTGGTTTGATTTCGGAGCCCCAGGGCACAGGAGAAAGACCGTGCTGTCGGCCTTGTCGCCCCTTGGTTGTGCTAGCCAAGGGGTCCGAGTGCCCAGAGACCAGAGGCTACCTTCCCAGAATTTAGGAAGGGCGTTGAGCGAGTTCTTTCTTTCGAAAGAAGAATAAATGGCTACAGCACTAAGAGGATTTCAGAAGCCGATTCCAAAGCCAGGAGAGGTGCTTTGAAATCCCCTCAACTTCCAGCTCTGCTGATATTTAGCCCAAGCTCTAGGAGCGGTTTAAAGGGTGGTCTGATTATTCCAACTCAGATCTGGAATCTACTTTCCGCGCTGTTAATAGCAGTAGCACTTATATACCGCCTCATGGTGCTTTACAGCCCTCTCTAAGCGGTTTACAGAGTCAGCATATTTTCCCCCAACAATCTGGGTCCTCATTTTACCCACCTCGGAAGAATGGAAGGCTGAGTCAACCTTGAGCTTAGTGAGATTCGAACTGCCAAATTGCAGTCAGCCGGCAGTCAGCAGAAGTAGCCTGCAGTACTGTGTTCTCACCACCGCGCCACCACAGCTCTTAAAAATAGAGAGCCCTTCTATGTCTTTTAAAGTATCACATTTTGTAATACCTTGAAGATGAGGTAGAAAAATTGGATATGCAAGCAAGTAGAATAGAAGATTCTGGATGAGTAGTAACTGCTAATCAGGATTTCCTAATGTGTTCTCCATCATTCTTGGGGAAAAACACACTCAAAGTTAGATTTCATATCACAACCAAATTCTTATAAATTGTCTTAATCCAAGATCCCTGATGTCAAGAATTAGCATTATGTTAGTATGTTGGCTGTGTGTGAGGCCAACCTAAATGCTATAGGCAGGGATGAACAACCTGTGGCATGTGAATGAACTATAGTTCTCGGCAGTCCTAGCCACCATAGATAAAAGTACATGGATTTATAGCTCAGTATGAGTTATACAAATATACAGGTTATCCTCAATTTACAACAGTTCATTTAACAGTTCAGAGTCACAATGTAAGTGAAAAAAAGTGATTTAAGACCATTTTTCACCTGACGCTTTGCAACATTCCCATGGTCACGTGATCAAAATTCGGACGCTTGGCAACTGACTCACATTTATGACGGTTGTAGCGTCCCAGGGTCACATGATCACCTTTTGCGACTTTCTGACAAACAAAGTCAACGGGGAAGCAGGATTCCCTTAACAACCATATCACTAACGTAACAGCTGCAGTGATTCACTTAATGACTGTGGCAAAGAAAGTCGTAAAGTGGGCAAAAATCACTTTAACAACTGTCTCGCTTAGCGACACAAACTTTGGGCTCAGCTGTGGTCGTAGGTTAAGGACTACCTGTAGCAGCTTATCCACCTGTGATAGAGGATATTGAGAAATACCGTTTTCAGAAATGTGTGAGCTTGAAGCCATGAGCATTTTTGCAAGAGGTTGACAAAAGCTGTGTTCCACACCAACAGCCATCTCTTTTGGATGTGGGTGTGAGTGACAACATGATACATATATCCAAAGGGGAGGGTTTTGTGTCACAGGGTCCCTGTTTTTTCTTCCTTCAGCCCCTTGGGAAGAACTGCTTCTTATGGGCCAAGTTTGCCTTTAATGTTACGTGTAATCTTTGACATGTCAGTCTTGAAATCTTGGCTCTTAAAAACGGCCACGAAAGAGAAATTTTGCTGTAATAGAATAGGAAAATTATTAACAGTAATAGTAGTAAATGGTTTATTGAGTCTTAACTTCACTTAGATGCAAAATTATATTGAAACTGAGGCCTATCTGGTTCTGGAAGTTACATGTCGGATTTTAATTAATAAACATAGTCCATACAAGTCACCTTTAAAAAAAAAAACTATTTATAGAGATTGTCAGCATAATTTAAGCATGCAAGCAGAAGTATATTTTTCCTCCTTTAGTACGGCAATTGTGTTTGAAGTCCTGCTAGGTAGACAGTGCCAACTAACTTGGCTGACAGATTTCCCCCAAAGCTGTTCATTGTGAGCAATTTGTGTTATAACCAACTGACAAGCCGTAACTTTGCAGTTTTGTGTATTAAGGGCTGAGTGTGACAAAGAAACAGACCTACAATGCCATATGTTGTATTTGAAAGCAAAATATTGTCTCTAACAGAAACACTGTGGTGAAAACCGCCTCCTGCCCACCTCCCTTTAGGATGCTTTTTATGTGTTTTTAATGTCTCGTTCTCTGTTGCTGAGGGACGAAAGAATGCATTCAACAGGTCTCGCAGCTCTTCCGAAAATTGGAAGAAGAGGGATTTTTTTATGTTACATTTCAAAATTATCCCATATTATTGAGCACTTTTGAATGTTGTTTAGACTGTAAGAGTTGACTCGAAGAGTCAAGATGGTTGACTCGAAGAGAAATAAGCATTTCTGTTAGTTAGTATATTTGTATAAAATGAAAATACTTGTATGGGAAAAGAAGGCCAGGTGAGAATTTTCTTCCTCTGTCCTTCCGTAGTTGAAGCCATAGTCTGTATAGGTGAGTAGTACTATATATTATCTCCTTCCTTCCTTCCTTCCTTCCTTCCTTCCTTCCTTCCTTCCTTCCTTCCTTCCTTCCTTCCTTCCTTCCCCGCTTTCCTTTTTCCTTCCTTGCTCTCTTCCTATCTTCCCTTCTTTTTCTTTGTCTTTCCTCTTTCCCTTTCTCCTTTTCTGTTCCTTCTTGCATGCTCAAATGCAAAAGGGGAAACATTTCTCCTTTGGTTTTTATTTTGTTTTGCTAGCCCTCTGCCAGTGAAAACTGAACTTGTGGCTCTCCCAGGCTCCGTTTTCAGCCGCAACAGTTTCCTGCAGCCCTCTGCCAGTGAAAAGGGACTCATGTGGCCTTCCCAGGTTCCATTTCCTCTGGCAGAGGCACCGTGGGCTGGTCCTTTCTTGTTTCCAGGGTGGCCCTGCGGCCCAGATGTAGGCACCCCATGGGCTGGATTTGGTCCATGGACCTTGAGTTTTGACACCCCTGGAGTAGGGTATTATCTTGAAGTTCTGCCAGTTTAAAAGAGCCATCAATTTTTGTTGCACTCTGCCTAAAAAAAAATAGAGGCTCTTTGCTTTGTTTAAAAGCAAACATTTTCAGGAATTTTTTATTAATCTAATTTTATTATCAAGACAGTGGCCTAGTACCTGATTCTGTCTTTAGGCTTCCACACTTGTTTCTGATATCCCACATAAGACCTTGGACTTCTGGCAGTAAATGTATTTTGATCTTCATACACTTCTTGTGTCCATTATGTTGATGTTCCACCAAAGTTGTTGCTTGTTTTCTTTTCTTGTAAATATCTTCACAGGGAGGAATGGAGATGTTGTACTGAAGTTTTTCAAACTCTTGCTCTAGTTGCTGCAATTCATCTACACAAATATTTGCTTGAAGAATCTTTCTTGATTCCTCAACTAGCTTTGAATTAAATTCCTGGACTCTTAAGGAGGAACTGGCATATTTCCAATCTAAGCTTATATTTGTTGTCAATTTACCATTTTGAATTGCATTCTGGAAAACAGATTCTCTTTCCAGAATTCGGAGTCTGTCAGTGTTCCTGTTATCATTTTCTGAGTTTGCAGTAACAGATTTTTTCCATTGCATTATTTTATTATTAAAATAACAAAAAGCATTCACATCCTCACATTCATATTTTGTTTGTTCATGGGCATGTTTAGCCTTATGTCTCTCTGCTTTAATATTTTTATTCATTTTATGTTTTTTGAAATCATCATTATTAGTTTTTATATATATCTTTCCAAAATAATACGAAGTTTTATCAAAAATATTGCTTATAATACTTTGCCCTATATTAACATTTCTTTCATTTTTGTTCCTGTGCACTATGTTTTTCTTACTTTTCTTATCTTCCTGGCCCTTTTCTTGCTTAACATTTTCATGCCTATAAATAAATAGTTTATCTACATCGTTTATATTTTTAAAACAAACTGTTTTGTCTTGTGTAAATATTTCATTATCAGGATCAACAACTAAATGCTGCATGTTTAAACTACCTTTCGTGTACCTAGGGGTGCGATCCATAATATGATTTATAGACTCAAGATGATGGGAGATCTCATCTGAGGAAAATTTGCTAGGATTAATGCTAAGATCTGATTTGGAACTTTCCCTCTGAATGTCTAAATGTTGCACTAGATCTTCACTGGCAAAAGTCTTTTTTGTGGTATATTCTACCTCATTTATATGCTTTCTATCAGGCCTTGTACCTGTTATAATGCTTTTCTCCCTATCTGATTGATCAACTTGAGAAGCTAATATCTTTTGTTCGTTTTTTAATTCTTTTTTACCTTCTTTTGAATATATTAGACTTTCATACATGTGTAGTAAATGCATACTTTTCTTAGAAAAAGTATGAGAATCAGGATAATGTGAGATAGTTTGTTCTTGGGGAGCATAATTTTCAATAGTTTTTGGTACTGAAGAAACATCACAACTTTGAGCACTGTCATAATATTCTTCTATTGTTTCTGAACTGTTTACTTCATTGCTTCTTTCACCTATCTGCATTTGTGGATCCTGAAAGTATTTCTTTTCCACACTGTGAGTGACAAAATCCAACTTATGTTTGCCAACTCCATAAAATTCTTTTTCACATCGAAGCAGTTCTTGACCTGTAATGAATGGAGATAGCCCTTGCTGTTTTAAGTTATTTGGATACTTTTCAGTTGTTCGCATCGTTTCGCTATCTTGTTCACTGTCAATAGTCAATTGCAAAATTTGTTTTGATACGTGAATTTGTACTTTTGCTCTTTTTTGAGAAAACTGATTCATACTTTCTTTAGTTATACTTTTGTTCCGCAAATAGTCTTCATTATAACTTACAGAAAAAGATTTCACAGTACCAGGTGACATGCTTGCTACATTCTTCACCTCAACAAATTCATTTTCTTTATGAGAATCTGTAACATCTTCTTGTATATCATATTTTTCTGAATACAAACAAACCAATGGTTCTGAAACCTTAGTTTTCTTCATAATATCAGTGTAACATATGGCAGGTGTACTTTCATTCAAACCTTTTAGGTTTAAATGTTTAATTTTGTTTATGTATTGTTTTCTAGATGTGGAAACACTCTTCACAGTTTTATACTGTTTTGTTGATCTTTGCAGACTAAGTTGTAATTCTGAGGTTTTGTGTGGTTTGTTAAAGTTTTTGCCACATGTTTTTTGATCCTGGAATAAAGGTTCAATTATACATTCTGAAAAATGTTTTTCAGATGAAGGAAAAATTGTTTCTGATAATAACCTGGCATCTTTTGTTACATTTGCACTGTCTGCATTGTTTTGCATTGTTGATGGAAGTAAAAAAATATCTTTGTTGAAAATATCTTCCTTCAGATTTGCTGTTTTCTGATTTAACATATTTTTCTTTTCTATTTCTTTGTTTTTCTGTAGTGATTCAACACTATTTTTAGATTGGCTATTTTTAACCTTGGTTCTTTTAATTTCTCGCAAAGAATTTATGGTTTTGTCTGGAAAGTTCTGAAAACTAAAGATATCTTTATAGTGGTTAAAAGAAGAAATGCACTGGAGCTCCTCAGCTTCACTGTACTGTACTTCAGAATGTATGACTGAATCTGGAGAAAAACAAATAGAAAATGGAGACTGAGCTAACTTCCTTGCATCCTAAGTAACTCCTTGCTTTTCTTTTTCATTATGAACATAGCTTGCTTTAATATCTGCAGTATTATTAGAGCAGTTTTCATTAAAGTCTTCATTATAATACTATTATAATTTTTGTTTGTTTCTTTGTTTCATAGTTTGTTGCTCTGGTAGTAATTAGCAACATTTTCTACCTCTAGATGAGACTGTTTCTTGAATTCTAGAATGTGAATAATCTTATTTTCTGGATTAGTGTTTCTATATTTCTAAACTCTTCCTTTTCTGATCCTGACCCTTTTTATAATTAGTTATTTGTATACATTGATAGGAAAGACAGTATTTTAACTTAAAATTTGCTAGTAGCAAGTGTTGTTTATTAACTTCTACTAATTTACCATTTTAATGGTTTCTATTTTTTCCCATTAGCTTTTGCTGCTAAAGAAGACAAGATAATGTTTTCTTGAGAAGTATCAGTATTCTGTTTTCTAATTCCTTTTCGATAATATTCTAATTTAGTAGAAACTGCTTTTTATTTTATCTGTAGACAATGCTACTTCACTATTTTTAGATTGTCAGTTGTACTCATTAGATTTCAGATCTATCTCCAAAAAGGGTCTGTGTTTTCTTTAGCTCTAACATACTGAAAATCTAGTACATTTGTAAAATAGCTAACGGTATAGAAAAACTGGAGCTTTTTAGAGCCTTTTTTTTTAATTTTCCTGCAATTTGAATAACAAAATTATCTATACTGTGAGAAGGTGGAAGCTGCTCTACAACTGAGCTCTGAATAGCTGGAGACTTATGTCCTAGCTGATTAACTGATATGGCCTTATTAACTTCAATTATATTATTATATACGCTTTCATACAAACCTGACTGGCTTTTTATTCTTTCTGACTTCGGAGTATTATTGTTGATTTGGTTCCCCGATACTGAATCTTGTTCTGTACTGGAAGATTTTAGATTTTCAGCAAGTTCAGTGGAAAAAGAAGCAGCTTCTGTATTCATGAAATCAGGACGTTCATTCCCTAAAGGAACTTCAGTATCTGTAATATCTGGGCTGGTAATTTCTTCACAATATTTTTCTTTCTCTTCATCTGCTACCAATTCAGGAGTTTGCTCTATGTTCTTTTTAACATATTTGCTTTGTTCTTCATAGAGCATTTGCTTTACTTCTGCTTCTCTCAAACCATCCTCCACTGGGATCAATTTTATATTAGAGGGCAGTGGGTCTTCATTTTGATCTACTTCTCCACTTGCAAGCTGTTCTTTGTCTTTTTGAGCATACCCAAAAGTTAAAATATCATTTAACTTTAGATCAAACCAGTTTGATTCAGACAGTTCTTTATCACGATGTTTCTCTATTCTTGCTTCAGAAGCTGCCGATCTGCCATGGAAGGCACTATTAGAAGCAGTGTTGGAACTGCTGTGGAGATCTGGATCACCCTCTTTGTACAGCAGATCATGTTCTGTTTTTTCATTTCCAAAACGAAGCAAATCTGTCAAACTGCTCTGAAACCAGCCATGTGGCTCCATTTTACTCTCTTTGGGTTGTTTTTTAATATCAGTATTGTCAGTTATTGCTATTTTTCTATGCCTAAATGTAATTTGTTCTGAAATCTCTAAGGATTTTCCAAAAGCCTCCTTATTTTCTTCCCTTCCCAAACCAAGCCAACCTGCAATACCAAAAACAGTCCACGTTGACTGAGTTGGGACCGGATTCAGAGCCTGGCTGATTGGGTCCTCTTGCTGGCTAGACTCATCTTGATCAGTCTTGCTGTGACTGCTATATTCTTTTGAGATAGAAGTATCTGGGAGCTTCATGATTTCATCCTCAGGCATGTTAAGGTCTGAGTCTTCACCATCCGTGTAAAGAGATGCATCATGCTCATTTTCTTCAGCACGATTAAAAATGCTGTCTTCGTTTTCAAAAACATATTCTTCACCATCAAGACAAAAGAAATCAGTTTCCTAAAAATTAAAATACATGTAAAA
Organism: Sibynophis collaris; assembly: GCA_036250565.1. Classification (NCBI taxonomy): domain Eukaryota; kingdom Metazoa; phylum Chordata; class Lepidosauria; order Squamata; family Sibynophiidae; genus Sibynophis; species Sibynophis collaris. Next base: position 77,367 of record JANHFK010005095.1, on the reverse strand, counting down.
TTAATACATTATTTTTGACTTATTTAAAACATTTATTATTTAAATGTTTCCTCACCCATTAAAAAAAGCATTTGAAAGCCCTTTGAGAAGTCCCCTTTGTACATTATCAACTCACTCACTCTATATATAATATAAATATTAATATATAAATATAGATTGCAATGGTTAAGTGTTTCCAGGGTTATTCTCCTATAACTATGCATCATTATTAATAAAGCATAAAAAAGTGATGTGGAAAGAAGCTCTGTCACTGCAATGAGTAACTTCAGCCTGAGCTCTTAAATGTTTTCCAGACTTTTTGAAATGGTTTAATGCTGTTCTAGAATAATGTTGGTTTCCAGAATAGTGCTATTCTGGAACAAAACCTTGCTATTAGCTGATGAGTTCCCTTTGATCACACTCATTCAAAACCTTTCTCCAAAACCTGAACAAGTTTTGACAGTTAAACGTAATCGTCTAATCATCTGTTAGAACCTGCCTTCTCCTCCTCCCGATCCCTTATTAAGGTAGCTGGTGATATTTGGTGGAAGGGGAAATGAAGTTAGCACTATCCACAATCATTTTCCTGAACTTATCCTGCATGCATTTTGTGAGAACAGTACGGGAGCTATTAAATATTGAATCAGCCAGCTTCCTAGTGTTGTGGGTGATCCATCACTGGAGGTTTCAATTAAAGGTTGGACCACCTTTTATCTGGGATAATCTGAGGATTGCTGCCCAGGGCAGTGGGCCCTTTCCAACTATGAGTCTATAAAACCAATTGTCCATTTGAATGACCTAAAGCAACCTATCATAACAGAGGAAGAGTAAATTTCTTGTCTCCACTCTTCAGTTCCATGCATCTTTAAATTCTAAAAGTAAAAAAGGTGAGTCACTAATTCTGGAGGGGGTGAGGGGTAGAATCCAGTATCATGTGAACCAAACTCTGTTGGAACTTTAGGAGCTTTCCATATTGTTTCTATTTGCTTGTTTTAAAACAAAATAAAATAAAAACAACATTGAAAAAAATTCTGCCAATACGTCAATATTTTGATGTGAAAATTTAGTCCTGATACTCATCATTTGCTTCCTACTCAACATACCAGCTAGAACTTGTCAGTGTTGGCTACCTTGTGACTCACTACATTATTCTTTATGGGAAAATTTTGTTTGATGCTCATTGTTTTTGGTATTCATCACACCTCCTAGAACTAATTAAGGATGAGTACCGAGGTACCCCTATATGCAGAACAAATCAAGCGTTATGTGTTATGAGGAGGGAACTGAGGAGAGTCAATGAGTATAACTGCAGGGTCAAAGCTCCTCTCCTCACTACACACATACGCACACACAGGCGCACACACAGAGAAAGTATACTGGAACAATTTACAAATCTAATTGTGGTCTTTCTGTCAAATAGATGGCCTAGTTTTGAGAAAACTCCTTGGAGTTAAACTGTTATTGAAGTGTTGACTGCTGGCAACTGCCTGGAGTAGTTTATGCAGATTTCATGCTAAGATTTTGGAAGTGATTTGCCCTTGCCTCCTTCCTAAGGGTGAGAAATTGGTCCAAGGTCACACAGGTAGATTTGTTTTCCAAACTTTTTTGACCCTGAAGCAGTTCTGGAATTCATAAACTCTTGCCTTCTACTTTTGTGCCACAACTAAAACACCAAACTGACTATCTGATCATATGCATTATTATGTTTTAAGAATGTTTTAAGTAGATCATGATCAGGAAAGCAAGATCCAGCATAATTTTATGAATACAGAAAATTAAAGGATTTACACGAGGCGTGTCCAACTTGCAAACTGCCTACAACATGGACAGCTAGTAATGCAGCCTCACAAGATTGTAAACTTTTAACATTATTAATTTCTTTATATATATTAACTCTATATTTTGTATGCAGCCCAAGACAATTATTATTTAGTTATTTGTTAAATTTATTTGTTGCCTATCTCACTGTGGGGCTATTCTAGGCAGCTTATAATAATAAAAACAAAGGCATGAAAAGAAGTGTAAATGAAACAGAAGTAAAATAATTGAATAGTAAAAGAAACAATAAGAATACATCAATGCACTAACGAAAGAGAGGAGTACTAGGAGGGGAGATTGAATCAACCATAATCCAGCAGACACCTCTAGCATGGAACTCCCCCATTATGTCTCTAGGCCTCTTCAGGCTCCTATGGAAGGACAGGAGGACGGGGCCAGATCTTACCCTGGAGGGCAGGATATTCCAAAGGGTGGGCACTGTGGCAGAGAAGGCTCTTCTGTATCCCAATAATCAGAGTTCTTTGACTGATGGGATCAACAATAGGCTCTCTCTGCTGGCATGATTAGGATAGGTTTGTCCTAGTGGCATGAGACTGTTCAAGTAGCCTGGACCTATGCTATTAAAGGCTTTAAAGCTGATAACCAATGCTTTGAGCTGCACACAGAAGCAAACTGCTAGCCAGTGCAGGTATGTAATATGGGCCATTCTAGAAGCCCAAAGACTGCTCTCACTACTTCACTTTGTATCAGCTGAAGCTTCTGAATGGATTTCAAGGGTAACCCCATGTAGAGTGCATTGCAGTAGTCCAGATGAGAGATGAATAGAGCTTGAGTAACTAAACGCGGGGACGCATGATCCAGGAAAGGCCACAACTGGTGCACCAGCCAGACCTGTGCAAAAGCTCTCCTAGTCACACCCGTCACCTGCTCTTTGAGCAGGAGACATAAATCTGGGGCAAGCAAAATGGATCTGAACCAGGGGTGAAATGCACTTACCTTCACTACCAGTTCGCAAATGTGAGTGCGAGCACCTCCTCCACACATGCGCAGAACCTTCTGCGCATGTGCAGAGGGTAAAAAACAGAACATGATGACATCCGGGCAGGTGGGTGGAGCCACCCGCCACCAGCGCTACCGGATTGCGCGATCGAGATAGATCCGGCTGAATTTCACCACTGATCTGAACAGGTTAGTATCACCTTGTCCAGAACTAAGGATGACAAAATCTTGAATGCTGAGGCGCCATGAACCCAAAGTTACTCAGTCTTGCCAGGGTTCAGCTGAAATTTGTTGTCCCCTATCCAGGTTTCTACAGCCTCCAGGCATCATGAGAGGGCAGAGACAGCATTACTCAGATCACCGGATATAGATCTGGTGTACGTATCTTCAACATACTGATATCTCAACCTATGGTGACAGATGATCTTACCCAATGGCTACTTGTAGAAGAACAGAAAATATCGAGCCCTGTAGGACATTGTAAATGAGCAGTCAGGGGCTGGATCTCTCACTCCCTATTAACACTTGAAGAAAGGAGTTGAACCAGCCCTAAACTGTGTTGCCCAGCCTCCACTCACATAGCCGACCCAAAATGATACCATTGTTGATGGTATTGAAGAATGCTGAGAGGTCGAGGAGAGCAACAATGGTTGCCACTATCCCCATCCCACTCTTGCCAAAGTTCATCCATAAGTGTGACCAAAGTATCTCTGTTCCATAGCCAAGCCTGAATCCTGCCCGAAAGGGGTGCAGGAAATCCATTTCATCTAAGTCCCCCTGTGATGTCAAACAACCACTTTTTCTATCACTTTCTCTAAAGAGGGAAGATGGGAGACTGGATGCAAATTGTCCAGGCAGGTTGGGTCAAGCGATGGTTTTTCCTCTTTAGTCAATGTGGCCCAGGCAAGCCAAAAGGGTGGACACCTATGATTTATATGAACAAATCAATACACCAAATTATCTCCTGAGTTTTCTTTGAAATAATACCACTAGAGAATTTGAAATGTTCATGAATCATTCTAATTTACCTTTGTGGGCACTTCTATTTCTTCTGTAACAAATACTTCTTCTGTTTGAACAGCATCCATTGGGAAGTAACCAAATTCTTTGCCTTTCTATAGTAAAAGGGAAAAATTGTATTTATGAACACACTGTGATTTCTACTTAAAATATTAATGAAACAAAAATTATAAGAAGAACCTCTAGAATTTTTTCTCTTATGTTTGGAGAATAAAATTGTTTTTTCCTTGAGAAAATTTGTTTCCTCCTTTTTTTTTTAATAGTAGAGAAATGTTTGTTTTTAGTTTACATGCCATGGGATATTATCAATAGTGGTCTTGTTATTGTATCATCAGTACTTTTTCTTCAAATGATGTCAATAGGTCTCAGTTTCAGATTGGAATTAAATAGTTTTATCATACCACCAAATTCTGTTTAAATTAAGGAGAAATAGGGATGTGAACTATGAACTAAAAAAGGAAGCAGAATTGTATAGGTCAGTGGTTCTCAACCTGTGATCCACAGACCCCCTCGGTGGCTGCAATGTTGTCACAGTGGGGTGTTGTCTACGAAGGCTTGAAGAAATGTTATGATTTAAATCTTGAGTTAAGCCTTAGGGGTCCCCAGCCACAAAAGATATTTAAAGGAGGTCCATAGTGAAGAAAAAGTTGAAAACCACTGGTATAGGTTAATAGTGAGGATCTACTCTAAACTCTCTAACATAATTATCAGAAACAATGGCAATAATGATTGGAATTGGAATTGGAATCATTCAAAAAGACTAATTACCGTATTGATATCAAAAAGCATAACTATTAACACTGTTAAATCAGATATTATAATCTGTACAGTACAATAGCATTTTGATCAACCAGATCAAGAGGAAAAATGGTAGAATACTAAGCCTGTTGATCTAATATTTAGCAGTTAGGTTCTTTATATCTGTTTGTTGAAGAGTTTGTTGAATGTTGCTTTTGGTTATAACTGCTAGAGTAAGATGGAAGTAACTTTCCAGTACATTTGGACGATACTAGTAGTTTTAGCATGGTATGTTAGTCCATGTTAATTAGCCTCTGTGGTTAAGAGGTCACTGGTAAACAACAACAGAGTCATCCTCAGAGGAGGAACAATTTATGAAAACCATAAGCTCTTCATTTATCATGCACAATAATGTTACATAAACATACTGCAATACAAAGGGGACAGAGTTTGTGTGGTGATAATGCAATGCTGCTTTCCTTATTTTGACAAAAGTATCAGATGTTGTGAACTCTGAAGGTAAATCAGACCCTTTGTTGCTTTCAATAAGCCAAAGGATGCCCAGCTACAGTTGTACGCATAGGCAAAAGGAATGTTCAATGATCTTAAAATTCCAAATATATCCTTCTGCAGAAAAGATTGGACATCCCTGACAGATACTTCTATGCTGCTTCTATAAATTAATTAGAATGTTAGGTGCAGTACATACATAACAGTAGGATAATTCTGTCTCTGGCTGCATGGAAAGATCTCAGAAATCTAACTTTATAGCAAAACAATTTTACTTAGAAGAAATCCACTATAAACAGTAGGATTAACTGCTATTAAAGGTGTAGGATTGAAGTTTAATTTAAACACAACAAAAACCTGGTATCTTCCTGAAAAAAATTCAAACTAATTATAAACTTGCTATTAAATATTTCAGCTTTTATGAGAAGAGGTGAACCAAGGTCAGAGCTGTAGAGACAACCTTAATAATTGGTGAGGTGGGAGGGGAGTTTAACTCATCCTTTAAAGACAAAGGAAAACTGGGAATCTCAGAAGATGGCAGCTCCTGGCTGATCTCTAAATTTGGAAGCTAATTAGGCTTAGTTAGTACTTGGATGGAAACCACCAAGAAATAAAAAAGAAAAACAAAAAATATTTTGGAGGAAGCCAAATGCAAACTATTTTGTCAAGAGAACTGCCTGGTGATATTCAGGTATTTACCAACAGCAAAGATCAAAAGGGGTCTCTACCTTTTAAAAAAAAAGCTTACTGAGTGTCTCTCCTCTCAAATCAAGGACATAGTCCTTCTCCAGCTACCAGGTAATAAAAAATAAATAAATTAAAAAACAAAACTTTTCTTGGTAGGCAATTGAGTATGAAGTGAATCAGGCAGAACTTTCATTCTGCCTATAGACACAGCCTCCTGTGTTTTGAATTGAGCTCAAAATGCTATGATTTAAAAAAACTTTCTTTCAAAAAGAACTACTTTTTAAGCAGTTGGTTGCTTATATAGAGTTTATACAGAGTATGTGCTTGCTGCAAATAACACTTTGTAGCAATATTTTTAAAGTGTTACATCAAAGTATATTTTGTCTAGGAATTTGTCTAGGAATAAAATATACTGGAATTTATGTTAGTGATTCTAAAATAAGAATTATGATTGAAAGAAATAGGGACTTTAATTTATGTGTTTTCTCCAACTTTTAAAATCTTTGCGATTCCTGGGGATACAGCCTACTTTATTTCTGTGTCCTACGTCTGATTCTTTATTCATTGTTTTTGATTACTGAAGTCAATGGTCCAGGAAACAGAAATATTCAGCAAAACCAAAAATACATTATTGATTAGTTTATAACTTTAAATGCAAAGTATTGCTCCATCTAGTCATTTAAAACATTAACTCAATTTTGAAAATCCTTTCTCCTGTCTGCAAGATGAGGCAATTTTCCCCTCTGCCTAACTTTCTTAAAACCCTTAAATTTGGAGTCATAGTATAAATAAAACTAGCCATTCTCAGGCAAATTGTTGACTAATACTTACACTTCCTGCCCACAAATCTTCCCTTTCTCTTGAAAGTTTGAAATATACCATTATTTCTTCCCCACTTTTGAAGCTCAGGTAGCGGCAGTCAGGCCCAGTGTAGTCTTTAATGGCTAACACTCTGCTTATAGTTGCTGAGTAAAAATTGAAAACAGAGGCAATATTTTTAAGACCTTTCTCATGTTATATATTAAACACAGAACCAAGCATTTATCCATACAAAGCAGCAATCAATACAGCAACTCTTTAAATCAGATGTGTTTCTTCTCAGAATTGTGAAAAGCATTAATGTGATCTTGGGAAAAGTTGCAGCTGTTTGCATGGGCGCTGAAACACAAACACGTTCTCCTTATATGTGACAGATGATCATGGTTTAACATTTAATCTTAAATTATCCACACTTGTCCTGTTACCAGAAGCAAACCATAGAGTCACTAGGAATGAGTTGGGCAGCCATATAATTTTTCTTAATAAATAAATGTTTTTCTTACTTAGTAATTTACTCTATCTGTCTTGCTAATAGGTAAAGATACTTTACCCTCCCAAAATTATTTTATCACAAGTGAATATAAAAAGTCTGTACACTCCGATTAAAATGCAAGGTTTTTGAGTTGTAAAGAAAAATAAAAATCAAAGCAAGATAAATCATGTCAGAATTTTTTCCACCTTTAATATAATATATCAGCTGTACAATTCAACTGAAAAACAAACTGAAATCTTTTAGGGGAAAATAACAAAACAACTAACAATAATGTGATTGCATAAATGTGCACACCCTTAAATTAGTACTTGAAGTGTCTTTTGATTTTATGACAGCATTGTACATTTTATATTCATTAATAAGGCTGTGTATGTAGACTTTACATCTACTATTTCGAAGTATGCATGATTGATTTAATAGGGTTTATTTCTTGCAAACTAAGTAACTTGCAGAAAAATGTTGGAGGACTTTTTAGTAATGTATTTACTCTTAACAGTTTTGACTGAAATACTAAAAAAGAAAGCTAGCCAAATATATTCTCCTTATATGCTGTATAAATTTACCAATAATTAATATTCATAAAAACATAAATATTACATTATTAACTTATTTAGTCAATATAAGGATACAATTAATGATGTTGGGTTCTGAGATTCTAACTCTAAGGTCTGTTAACAGGTTTGCTATTGAAGTTTATAAATTCAAATCTGTTAACAGTAATTTTTCAGGCTATGGAACTTGTTAAAAAAAATTACAGAGCTCCATATCATGAAGCTAAGCTCTTGTGATAAAAAATGGTCTGAGCTTGATTTCTAATCTAATTATTATTTTTGCCTTTAGTCTTTCCTGGAACTCCATCAAGTTCTTGTAGAACCATGAGGATGTGCTACAGTTTGAAATCTCAGCAATCTCAGCAATAATAATCAGCAATAATCTCAGCAATAATCTCAGCAAATGACTCCTCTTTTTTTAAAAACAACAACATTATGTTAGAAAATGATTAATTAATCTTTCACAGGGTGGATGTATAGATAGCACTTTTCTTATAATTTCAGATTAGAAAAGTTTTCAAATTAACTTCCCAACATTTTTCAAATAAATATATTGCTAGAGATTTGCAATGTTACTACACTGTTGAATAGACTTTGTTAAAGCAAAGATCTTTGTACTTACTTTCACATTCTGAATCTCCACACTTTTTCTGTGCTGAAAGCACCTTAGTACTCTTTGTTTTTGTTGACAATGAAATAATTAATAGTGTAAGACTGATGTCTAAAATCTTCAACATTCTTAAAAATGTTCTACTTGAAAGAATGTTTAAAAATTAGAGTCTCATGAGCAGAATAGTTTTTCAATTCCTTTAGTTAATAAGCTTTTAAAAATAAAAAGAACTCGTCAATTTTCTCGTTCATTTTCTTCTGTTCTTTAGACTCTGCTCCCACAAATGCCCTTTCAACAGTGTTTTGAGTCAGCTGTCCTGCTTTAATAATTAACCACGTTCAATATATGGATTATGGTTTTAAAGAAGTTATTCCCAAAAGTTATTTTAATTAGAAAATCCTACTTTACCAGGATACTAATCTGAAAATGCAAATTGTTTGTGTGACTTGTGCATTATAGGAAGAATTGTTTCTAATAAGATTAATATATTATTATTTTTTTCAAAATTATGGTTTGAGTTCTGTAGTTGTTTGAATCCCTGTCTTTCAAGTCCTATGTTTCTGTTTTAGAGCATGACCCTGGACCTGGGCAAATTCACTTGGACATTATTCCATGTTTGGTGGTTATTTCTGTCAATTAAGCATGAATAATAGGAGTGTAGTTTCAGTTTAGTACAGGAGTCAGTCACTGAGTTGTTTCTTTTATTTGTTGGTTATATACCAAGACCTAAGCAAGCATCTGCATGCATATGTACACAAACCTACCAACACACATGTATATATTTTTAACTGATACAGAACAGCCATACTTCTTGTGGGGAGGGTTTGTAGGGTAGGGTAGGGTGTCTGGGGTTCCTTAAAGGATGGAGGGGGGAGGGTAGGGGTTA
>JANHFK010005093.1:132389-143591 GCA_036250565.1 Sibynophis collaris | reverse complement strand
TTGACTCTCAGTCCCTAGCCAATTGGAAAAGAGTATAACCCATCATATAGGATTGACCACTCAGCGCGAGGGAAATTAACTGATTTCACCATTAAGTAGATTCTCCCTAATCAGCAAGAGGTGGGACAAACCCTCATTTTTAGACTAGCATAGAATTAGTATTGTTTTTCCAGCATCATAGCTTCAGAAAACTAGGAGCTTCATTATCATATTGCCTTTATTATCAGTGTAATGTACTTTTTACATTACATGTAAAGTAACATTTACTTTTGTCCAACAATCCTGGTTATTGTATTTCAAAGAGTTTGAATGTAATTTTATAATATTATAATTTAAAAAATAATCTTAAACTAGGTTTAATATTTTAATATCAATTTCATATGTTGTTTATATATGGGTTATATTAAACACCACCCAGAGACCCTCTCTGAGGGAGATGGGTGGTTTAAAAATAAGAAATCTATATAAATAAAGATTATAAATACAAATATTGAATTCATGAAAGAAACTGACCAAGTCTACTGAGCTATACTAGACCAAAATCCAAATTATGAGATAAAACATAATCAATTCACAGTTAAGGGCAGCTTCTCCATAGATATCATTTAAGACGACATTTTTTAAACAATAGAAACAAAAACTGAAACAACAAACTAACTACTTCCCTGTTCAAGTGAAGGATTATAATGTGAATTCTAATATATAACATCCCCAGACAAATATCCAAGGGAATTTTGGTTGTTTTCTAAAAATACAATTTGAAATAAAATGTATGTATGTACGTATGCATGTATGTATATGTACATAAGTATGTATTTAACAGTTTATTTAATATTTATTTAAAATTTATTTAGAAATAAAAAAGATGAATGAATTCCAGAGCGTTATTTTAACAGTGTTTTCCCTCAAGGGAATCCTATCACATTTCTGACTTAATACCAGTAAATTATTTACATTTAGCAGATATTTACAATTATGGCCATTTATAGCACATGCAGTTGAAAATTTTTAGTTTACAGCTATTAGCTCTAGGATATTTTTCATCTCAAAAATATCTGTAATTCCCTTCTCCAAACCCCCGACTGTGTCTGAATTGCTAGAGATTTTAATAATATTTTTACTTGTTTAGAGTCAAGATTGTCATGAAAATAGTCATTAATTAATCAACTAATTGTCATTAATTAATTACATTGTCATTAAATTGCAAAGATAAAGTTCAGTTTTATCTTTCATAGTCAGAAGAGCACCAGTGACTCCACAATTTTACTACCTTTAAATTAAAAGTTTCATTGGGGAGAATTCATTTTTTCAAACCAATAATTACTAATTAACAATTCTAGTGCATGGCTGTTATAAAATGCTCCTATGAAAATTCTATAGTGTGCAGACATTATACGGGTACTAATTAATTGGATTTGCTATCTCAATCTCCATAAGGACAAATATCAAACGGAGAACACATTTCCATCTAATGTTTTTTTCTCTCTACATAACTACAGGGCAGTGGTGAAATCCAATTTTTTTTTACTACCGGTTCTGTGAACGTGGTGTGGCTTGGTGGGTGTGGCAGGGGAAAGATATTGCAAAATCTCCATTCCCACCCCACTCCAGGGGAAGGATACTGCAAAATCCCCATTCCCTCCCCACTCCTAGGAGAAGGATATTGTAAACTCTCCATTCCCTCCCCACTCCTGGGGGAAGGATATTGCAAAATCTCCATCCCCATTCCACTCTGGGGCCAGCCAAAGGTGGCATTTGCCGGTTCTCCGAACTGCTCAAAATTTCCGCTACCGGTTCTCCAGAACTTGTCAGAAACTGCTGGATTTCACCTCTGCTACATGGACAACGGAGAATATGAAGATGCATATGGCCAGATGACCATTTATCTGTAGGTTAATAATCCAAAGGAACTTAATCCTCCTGAAATAATACATTATGTAGTAAAATCTTGTGCTTCCCCATAACATAATACTGTAAAGAAACTTTTATATGAATAAAAATGTAATTGCGAGATGTCATAATTTGGAAATATGTGGTTGAGCTATTTGTATATATGAGCACTAAAAGAGGTGGGATCTTTTAGAAATGATCCCAAAAATAGAAAATATGTCAATAGATGCAGGTCTGGTGCATCTTAACAGAAATGTGTGTAAATTTCTAAGGAAGATTTAATACTGATGGCTCCGATGTCTTTGTCTCACACTTAATGGAATTTACAATGCTGAAAGATAATTATCAGCAATTTGTGGCTTTCTGAGAGCAGTTACCTTTGATACGTTCATGGGTGCCCTAAGATCAAGAGTTGCTGTGTTTTCATCATAAATGAAATTGGGGTCAAACAAGACTGTTCCAAAGCTGATGGATATGGATGATTCACTGTAACAGATTTAGGCAGAGAGTATCTTACAAATATTTAATGCATGGTAGATTCTGCAGAAGAGCTGTGGTCAGCTTCCCTGAACAAAGAATGGTAGCAGATAAAGATTCGATAAAGGCGACATAATGGAAGCACAAATATTTCATTGGGGCTTTAATTGTTCTGTAGCAGAGTTTCCCAAACTTGGCAACTTTAAGATGTGGTGGACTTCAACTCCCAGAATTCCCCAGCTAGCCATGCTGTGTTCTATACCTTCCACATGATGACTTTTTCTAAGCAAAGCAGTGATGTAAGTGGAAGCTATCAGGAAAAAAAAAACAACCAGTCCCAATTCAGATGTTTCCATTTATCCAAGCAGGCTTGCTTCTTCTTTGAGGAAAAAAGATTGCAGTATTCAAAACTTTCCTTCAGCCTCTAGCTATCATATGCTACCTGACTGTGTATTAAACTACATTACCTGAGAGGTGCTATATGAACAATTAACCCCGGGTCTCAAAAGCATTCATACTTAATGAAGTTTTAACATTAAAGTAACTACATCCTTATGAAAATTAGAATTGTGGTTGGGTCATGTTCTTTATGACATTTTCATTATCATTATAATGACTCAGCAAGGGCATTTTCCAGCACAGTTCATTAAAATTATTGCTTTTATGGTCATCCAATGGCATATAGTTGGAAGTTAATCCAAATAGGCATTTAAATAAATGAAAAGCATTTCAGGAGAGACAGGCCACACACAGCTAATAATCAAAGTTTCGGTCAATTGGTTATATTTTCAAGAGGGCTCTATTATTTCAATATCGTATGGTTGTGTCTTTAAAAGGTAATTTATGGAAACTTGTTTGCTCCTAGTTCTAAATGATCTACTCCTAGTCCTACAGGGGGGGACGGGGACTCATTCTCTACATTTGGGTAAATCATCTGAGGCAGTGGTGGGTTCCACTTACCTTCGCTACTGGTTCGCAATGGGAGCGTGTGTGTGTGCTCACTCGCTTCACGTGCGGTGCTTCTGTGCATGTGCAGAAGCTTCTGCGCATACGCAGAGCCTCTGTGATGACGTCCGGGCGGGTGGGCGGAGCCTCCCGCCGCAGCTACTACCGGTTCACAGGATCCGGAGCAAACTGGTAGAAACCCACCACTGATCTGAGGTCACAAACTGTATGGCTGCCCAAAACCTTGAAAGTAGCCTCCAGAATATTCCAAGGTGTCATTACCCTGCAATTTTACTAGGATAAAGAGAGAAAATCACCTAATATACAGAAAACAATAGTGTTAACTGTGCTATTTAATTTAAAATTCCAATTTAATTAATTTTTGTATTCGTCCTAACCGTTTGCACTTCTCCAATCTTCACTGAAGCCACTTTTGAGAGTCGGGCCTCAGTGCATCTTTCAAAGGCTGAATTAGGTTTATACCCTAACAAAGCTGCTCTTCCTTAAGTTAGACCATGCAAGATTTGGGGGGGGGGGGGATATCAAGGAGTAAAAGCATGCAATTTGTATGCATATAAAAAACATTCAGCCATTTGTTTGTTCAGAGTTACAAAGGCTCCCTGTGAGTTCGTTTTATATAATGACCTTACACTTAAAATAAACAGGAGGAAGCTAATGGAAGAGATTTTCTACTCTTTCCCGTTGTTGCCTCCTATGATTTTCAGAAGCAATAGTTGTTGTAAAAAAAAATGTAGATTGGGTCGCTGGAAATTGTCTAAAACTCAGGCAGATGTCCAGATTTTGAGCAATGTCCTTAGAAGCAGATTCAAAATGCCTACAACAGCCTCCATAGGATTTTCAGCACGAAGGGGCAGTTATATTGCAGGAATACTGACTGTAACCATCGTCGTTTTAATTCTTCTCCCTTTCTATAGAAAACCAGCCAAATAATAACTATTTCTTTTTAAGTGGAGGGTTGGAAGCCAATAATAGTTTGCAAAACCAGAATGCTTCTCCTCTGTGTGACATTTCACACCATGAAAGCAACATGTTTGACCCTGATATTGTGATAAGAGGCACCTTTCCTTTGTTGAGAAATGAAACTTTTATTGAAATGAAATGTGCCCCTTCGTGGCATTCAGAGGCTTCCTGCATACGCGCAATAACTCATTTCTTTTCTTTTAGACCAAGCGCCTAACGTAGCTTTCCAACACAAGTGGGTTTCTAGAGTTTGTGACTCTCATTTTCATGAATTCATTCATTCATCATATGGTAATAAACTGCCATGGCCCCATCGGAGCTTGGGTCCAAGGAGGAGGACGAGACGGAGCTAGGGCTGACAGAGGAACGACTGGAGGAGCAGGACGAAGCAGTCCCAGGTCCCTCGGACTTGGGAAGGGTCGCCAGCGAAGGAGAAAGGGCGCAGGATGACCAAGCAAAGGGGAAGGAGAGGGTAGGCAGCAAAGCAGATGAGCGACGGAGCTTCGGCGACAAGCAATTACCACCACCACAATTCCCGAATGCGGACAATGGAGAGGAGGCATGATCAGCAAAGTGCGACCCAACAACTCAGGAGGAGGTTGCCTTTCCCTCTTCACAAGGATCACCTGGGGAATGAGATTTAAAGAGACGCTGTTGGTAGGGGCACGTCGCGAACAAGCATTGCCTTTTTCCAGTTTCGTGTGCTGTTACCGATGTCTGGATACTTTGCTTGCCTTGCCCTGCTTGCATTGCATGCCTTGCTGGCCTGGCTATGCGCGAATTCGCAGCGACCCATTTCTGCTCCAGCTTGTGCTGCAGTCCCAGTGAACTCTTCCTATGACGAGCACTCCTTGGAACCAAACTATGGCTGCTCTCAGAACTGGGTTGCTCCTCTGGACTAATAGCAGTCAAGAACTATTGGAGGTGCATGTTTAGAGCTTTTTTCCTGGACGTGCAGTGAACGGTGGGACTTTGGGGGGAAAGTTGGAGAAATAAAGGGGAGTTAAGCTTTTGTTCCGGCTTTGTTGCTTCCCTGCCCAGCCCCGGGTCATCACATAAACCTTTAAAATCTGGAAGCAAGCACTCAAACGGTGTGTTGGGGATTACTGCACCCCAAATGGTCAACGTTGGGATGTTAACAGTGGGCAGAGCTGGGGATTTACAAACACTCACAAGCTTTTCACACTTTACACAACTTGAGAAATCCCAGCACTTGTTTCAACAGGTAAACACATTGACAACGTGCCACAGTTGATTCAGGACAGGCACAGTACCTATGAGAAGACCTACCCTTCCTGTCTCCACCCACCTTTGTCTATTAGCAAGGCTGGGATCTCATTCAGAGTGTTGTAAATGTCAATTATTCACAACATAAAGACAAATCATAAGGCTGGGTTGTACTTGCTGGGGTAACCATTTTCTGAACATGCTAAATGCCCGTGAAATTAACATTTCACATTTGAGTTGCATGAAATTTACTGCACATAAGGCTGGGTATTCTGAGCATCAGGGATCAAACTCGATGCAGAATGCTTCAGATATGAAACAGAAGCTTAAAGATGCAATATATGATACAGAAAATTAAAAGGCTGCTCATATATCATTTGCTGACCACTTTTGAGGCTGTAATGATGGGGTTTTCAGAATCTGATTTTATTTGAAGTTGAATGAGCAATAGAAGAAACAAAAGGCCAAGGCTCTATCAGAAATAAAATATTGTCATCCCAAGCTAGAATCTTCAGAACTCTCCAATCTTAAGATTGACATCTAGAAAATGGCTATGAACCAATACTAAATTCTGGCATTAATCTTTGATGGAGGGTAGGATTGACGTCCATTTCAGACAGGCCTACCAAAGGCCTCCTATGAATATCTAGGACAGGATTGTGTGTTATAATTTCAAAGATCCTGGATATATATTCCTGAATATATTTGTTCAACTTCAGATTCAAACCAAATCCGATGTTATCAGAGTTGCTTGACGGTAACATGGGTGGAATATAAATTTAATAAATAAATAATAAACGCATGTACAGTATTCTTAAACAAATGTAAGAGGCCAACTAGCCCTTATTATTACATCTGTAATGAGAGACGTCAAGTACAAACACTCACATAATTACCATAAATTGTGTACTGCTGGAAAAACCTACTGGATACTGACTCAGAAGCACAGTTGATTAGTTCTTCTTATAACATTTTGGAAACAAAAAAATAAAACCCCATCATTTAATTGCACAAGATATACTATGTGAAATACAAGTCTGCCAATAGATTGGAAATATAGAGGGATATATAGAAATTGACAAAGATATTCTTTGACAGAGGTTCTCTCTCATTCTTGGGCTTTCCCTAAAAATGAAAGTTACAACCTTTTTAAAGTACAACACTCTCTAAAGTCTTTTTAGCAAAATTTGGTCAAAAGAAAGGGATAGAGTTACAAAAATATCATATTCCGCCATTTTCTGTGAACAAGCAAATAGTTGACTTCTTCTCTGGTGATTAAAAAAAAAACCATGCAGTTGGCTGTTTATCAAATTGTCTCCTCTTATCAGATTCAGAATAAACCATTACATGTTCCAATAGAACTTCATTATGAAGATATCACAGATCCAGACTCAGAATCAAAGTGATTTCTGAATGAATGTGATGACAGACATGCAAAACCTTTACCCGTAATCCTTGTTTTCCTTCCTCTGGATGGCAGTTTTAGGCTGTAGGACATAAGCTAGAAGGGGTAAAAGGCCAATTCCAAATCAGAAGCTTATTTCAGGAGTTGCAGGTTTATCACCATCTTTTTTCCAGCTGATAAAAGAGTTGATAAGATCTACATTCCACAAAAATGGAATTGTTTTGGGAAGACTGGTTTTGAATCCCAAAACACAAGGCCCCACTGCAGGGGTACTGCCTTATCGTGTTGTCCAACTGATGCTGGTCCCCAAAGATGTAACATTTAAAATAATTCAGTGATATACTCAAGCCTACATGATTACTCTAGAGCGGGGTTGTCAAACTTGCGGCCCACGGGCCGGATGCACGTCCACCCCTGGTTTAGCAAAGGAGGGAGAGTCGCAATACGTCACATGACGCCGCGAGTTTGACACCACCCCTGCTCTAGAGAGAAATAGTTAATTTTTGAGTTTCCCAGGATGTCTGAAAATGTAAATCACGCTTGCAAAGAGATAAAAATGCACCCTGCCATGCACACAGGAAACTAAATTCAACTGAATCAAGAAAATGATTTCCATTATAAAGGCACAGATGTGAACTTTGAAAGAAGAAAATTGGGGTCTGCCTGGCTTACATCCAATCTATTATATCCTCCAAATTACACTTAGGATATTCTCTCATTCTCTATTCTGGACAAGTCTGCTACCTATGTGTAGTCTCCACTGAGGCTCAGCCAGCCATTCATAGCTTCCCTATATTTCCCCAAAGTTTAGAACACTCCTTGGCACAGAGAATAACAAGTGATTCACCACAGATAATCAATTTATATCTGTTTTATTTTCAATTTATATGTGTTTTGATTTTTTTTTTCAAATGTTCTTGTCGGATTATGGGACAAAACATCCTGCAGAATTAAGTCAGGAGTTCCAGCTCTCACTGAGGAAGTAGAAACTCAGAATGTACATCACATTCCTTCACTACCTTAAAAAAGCACCTAGGGAATTTTCCACATAGAACTACAATGATTTTTGCTTATAACTGAGTCTTTCTGTATTTATAACTAAAGGCAGTGAAAAAGACAAACCAAACAATAATAGAGGGAATTTCTAAGAGTTGTGTTTAGAAATTACATGTTACAGGTTAATAAAATGTTTGATGGCTCTAGAAAACTATGACAAACTAAGGGGATGACAAGAGGTGCATTTTTCTTTAACTCTCTGGACAGCTTTGATTTCAATGGGTTTTAATGCTATCCATCTCAATTGGATTTGGAATGGAAGGGACAGAGTAATATGCTCTCCATGAGTCTTCTCTTAAAAACCACGTAGAAACCTCAGCTGGCCCAGATTTAAATTATTTATTTATGTATTTAAATTTAGCTGCCCTCTAACTTCAACTGACTCTAAAACAAGATGGGATCTAGTCACTCTATACCACGGGTGTCAAACTCAAGGCTGGATCTGGTCCGCAGGGTATTCAGATCTGCCTCCAGGGCCGCCCTGGAAACAGCAAAAGACCGGCCCACTGTGCTTCTGCCAGCAAAAATGGAGCTTGGTAGAGACTCCATTTTTGGCCGTGACAACCTCCTGGAGCAAAAACAAAGCGCCCCCTCTCCCCAAGCTCCTTTTTCACTGGCAGAAGGCCATTGCAGCCAAAAAGGGAGCTCAGGAGCCCGTTTTTGCTGGCAGAACAATCAGGTCACCACAGGGCTCCCGACACAAGTGATTTCTAGCTGGCCATGCCCACCCTGATCAAGCCTACCCGGCCCCTGGCCCCCCAATGTCAAACACAACCCTGATGCGGCCCTCAATTTGACACCCCTGCTCTATACAGACATAAACATAACAGAGATACAACAAACAAAGGACCCAACATTCAAACCAAAGGCATTAGAGAGTGACTAGGTTTTCAGATCCTTGCAAATCACCAACAAGGTGCGAACCGTACAGATTTAGGGGGGGAATCTCATTCCAAAAGCAGGCAACATGGCAGCAAATGAGACAATAATGCTTCATTATTCCCATGCAACTCCACTATTTTGCAAGCTGCAATGACTGCCAATAGAATTCGAAGAGGAATTCGAGGTGATAGTTGTCATTTATAAAGTCCTTCATGACACAAAAGTGTTTGCTTGCAGAATTGTGTCACCCTGATCATCTCTGTGAATCCCACAAAGTTAGAAAGATTGGCCATGCCTTTTTCGAAGCAATGTTATATAATGAGACCTGGGACCTTTCTCTGTGCTACATCTGCCATGGCAACTAATTCCTTCCCTACAAAATGGATGATCCTGACCTTATTAGCTTAAAGATTTGGTTCTTCTCCTGTTCAGAGGTGAGGATGATAGATGAACACCTTGTGATACATATGCATGGTTGTTGTTTTTTAATTCCCAGCCTGTGTAATGTTTTTGATTTTGTTGTGGGGTTGGAGGTTTCTATTATTTTGTTTTCTTACCTTCCTTGGTAAACTGCCCGGCATTACAAATTGTGAAGGAAACGGTTTTATAAATCTTTTAAACAAATAATTAAATGAAATAATTATGTCTCGTGGGCCGGGTTCTGCAGGGAGCTCTCTTGATGAGAGGAAATGTTTTAAGTATCAAAAAGATAGAGAGAGCAACCAAGGTCAATGGCTTAGAGAAAAGGAGTGAAAGGCCTCCTGTCCTTCTGCGGCTGATTTGGGAACTGCCATTTTTGCAAATTCCTCTAGCTTTAATTTGTTCAGTAAAGACAAATTACTCAAGAAAGAGCTCCTATATTCAGTGACTGTTACTGAAAGTAGGAACTATTTTTTTCTCCGAAACAATAGTTTTTACTAATTAAAATTAATTGCCTACAAAATAAGGTAACCTGTTTCGAAAATTGTTTCCTTATATGCATGGCTCCCTTTCTTCACACTCATGCAGATTACTCTAATACACAGAAACATGCACATAGAAAGCCTTTTCAGCAGTAATGTTTGCAGTAATCTGCACCATAATTCATTCATTCCCATTATTTCTATTCTATTTAGGGGCAGACTTTGTGACCTTTCCATAGCTACATCTTCCATTCTGTTCATCACCTTTCAAAAAGCCTTGAAAAGGGGCATTGTCTTACCTGAATGCTTTTTCTCATTGGCTGCGGAATAGTCCAGGATTGGCAACTTGCAAATCCTCTAGGGCAGTGATGACTAACCTTTTTCCCATTGGGTGCCAAAAATGGAGGGAGCGCGGGGGGATCACTCATGTGCGTGCCCACACCCATAATTCAATGTGCCCTGTGCTCCCCCTGCTTTTAGCATGTGGGCCCTGTAGGCCCGTTTTTCGCCCTCCCCAGGTTACAGAAGCTTTCTAGGAGCCTGGAAAGGGCGAA
Source organism: Sibynophis collaris (assembly GCA_036250565.1). Taxonomy (NCBI): domain Eukaryota; kingdom Metazoa; phylum Chordata; class Lepidosauria; order Squamata; family Sibynophiidae; genus Sibynophis; species Sibynophis collaris. The sequence continues at coordinate 133,272 of JANHFK010005093.1, read as the reverse complement.
AATTGCCCATTTGCTGACTTCCGGTGGGCCTGGAAGGCCTGTTATTTGATCTCTGTAGGCTCCAGAGGCTTTCTAGGAGCCTGGGGAGGGCGAAAATGGCCTTCCCCATCCCCCAGGAGGCCCTACGGAGGCCAGAAACAGCCTGTTTCCAGACTTCTGGTAGGCCCGGAAGGTCCAAAAATTAACTGGCCGACACACACATGCATGCTGCAGCTGAGCTGGGCCAAGCTCGGGTGCCCACCGATATGGCTCCGCGTGCCACCTGTGGCACCAGTGCCATAGGTTTGCCATCACGGCTCTAGGGGAAGGAAAGAAAACCAGGCCTCACAGGCAGAGTTAAAGGACAGGGAACTGAGGCAGAGAGCCCTGGATAAGTAGGTCTCCAGAGCCAAGAAACAACAGGCAGAGTTGGAGAAATTGTCTCACTTAACTGAGCCATCTGTTTCCCGCCCTTTTGTTCCTGAGCTTCCCCGACTACAGCCTTGCTGGATAACAGGGACAAAGAGGCAGAGAACTTGGGAGGCAACCCAGTTGTTTGGGGCAGGAAGGAAACCTCTGGGGCATAATCCCTGGCATAAGTGGACTGAAATCCTGCCTCTGCGATTTGGCAGGGAAATGGGTTGTTCTCTGCCTCCTTAACCCTGTTATCCAGCAAGGCTTTAATAGGGGATAGCTCACCACCTGGTGACCAAGCCTCCGTTCTCTGTCATTTAACTCTACCTTCGAGGCCTGCTTTTCTTTCCTTCCCCTAGAGCCGTGAGGGCGAACCTATGGCACATGTGCCATATCTGAGAGCACACAAACATTGCTCTAGCTCAGCTCCAGCATACCGGCCAGCTGATTTTCGGGCTTTCCGGAAGGCCTCGGGGGGGGGGGAGACCAT
>JANHFK010005092.1:9138-21354 GCA_036250565.1 Sibynophis collaris | reverse complement strand
TAAATGATTTTATATTTTGTATTAGATGTTTTTTAATTATGACTGTGAGCCGCCCTGAGTCCCGTAAGGGAGAAGGGCGGGGTATAAATTGAAATAAATTGAAATTGAAATTGAAATCCTTCGGATTCAGATAAGAGTGCTTTCATAAGCCCTAAGCATAGTTTCAGTTCCTAATATTTAATTTAGAACTACCCCTTTATGATTGAGAGACAGATGGAATACATAGAGAAAAAAAATACATAAATAGAAATAAAACAAATGAACAAACTTGTCCCTGTTTCTGATTATTACAGTACATGTGGGCTGATGTGTGGTTAGACTCAGCAGTTACAAAATTTGTGGCTTTTAATAGTTCTTCTCACAGGAATATTTTACGATGTAATATGTAAATGTTCATTTATCTGATTATTTCATCAGTGTTTTAATCCTGTTTATGCACAGTCGGATCAAAAGTCATTTAGTATCAATTAATGATTGAGACATTATATAGATCTGTAAATTCTTTCCTTGCTTCCTTCCTCTTCCTCTTTCCCCTGGCATCATCAGGTTTTGTCTAAATGTGTGCCTAACAGATGCATCTAGTACAGATATAGTACTATGCTACATAAATGCAAAACAAAATAATGATAATTTTGGAATCCAAGTAAAATAATAAAAGATATATTAAGGTACCAAATGTCTGTTTTTCTTTAAATGTTACTTGTGATACATTTACTAAAAAAGCTCCACAATATATTTATAAATAAACCTACTGATTTTAATTAAATAGTCAAATAATTTTAAAATGTGGTGTGAATGTTCCAAAAACTTACAACAGTTTCATGACTTCTCTAGAAAATTGCAGATTTGCTAAAAACTTTGGATTTCTTTTACTTTGCATTTTTCTACAGGCGAGGAAGGAATATCAAGTCCATGTCACCATGCTAATTTATGCAAATAAAAAACAACTGGTAGTGTTAGACAAGCAGCATCAAATATTGGCATTTTATTTTTTTAAAGCCCTCTAGGCACAGATTTAAAAAAATTGGCTTCTACTTTTAATCTGTCACACAAACAAAAACCCAAGCGAGACCTCATTTCCTGATGTTTGAAATAGCCAATTATAGCAATTATAATCAATTCAAGATTGGCAGGCTTCCAAGAAGTTGCTGTCATACCAAATAGAACTAAATTTTTGAAAAATTAGAAAAAAATGTCACAGAAAATATTGAGCCAAATAACTAACTTTTTTCCTTTTGTTTTCAACTGTCGGAAAGACGTTAGCATATAGATACCATAACTTTGAGGTATAACTTATTTTGTTTTGTGCAGGTGATCAATATTGATGACAATATACTGTATATGCATTTTCTGTAATGCTGAAATTTTATATCTAAATATCATCAGGTTTCAATATTGCAGGAAGATAATCTTCTTTTTATGCTTATTGAATTTTATGCTTATTGAAATGCTTATTGAATTTCATCTTATTTGGAGATAATTTCTTATTATTTTATTTGCTCTTGAATTTAATCAGTTATTAACTGCACCAGAGTGTAAGTTGAAATGAGTTACTTAAACACATCTGTCTCTGAGGATAATCTGTATTTCAGAATCTGGATGATTTGTGGTTTAATAGTTCTGTTCCATTTATATGCTCCCAAATCCTAGATTACACAAGAGTTCATGGTCCCAATGAAGGGGCAAAATTAATAAGTAGTAGTTCTGTAACAGAAAATGACCTCATTTTCTTCTTCAGTAATTTTAGTTCATGTAATACATTTTCTTGTAACCCTGAGAACAAATATCTAAGTGCAATATCTTCAATGAGAATTATTTCATTTCAAACGGATAGGCCTGAAGCAAGTCTTGAAACAAGCACTCTAAACTAGGTTGTTTACTGAGGAAAGTTTTTTTACTTTTGAGACTTGATCTAGTAAATAAGAAAGCAGTCCTATTTGACAGGGATTATTTTCAAGGACCCATATTGATTCAAGATTAAGCCAAAGTAGTGTTCAGGAGTCCATTACTTTGTTAGGGCTGTGCTTTCTTTATAGAACTAAGGACCCAATATGTTTAATATTGGCATGAAATTAAACCAATCATCTTCTTTTTGGCAATAAGTCAACATAACTCTTTGAAGAGTCTTGTCAGATTCTATATACATAATATCTTCCAGTTAATAACAAGTCAAAAGATAGTGATAATAGAAATCCAGATGCCTGTGTGATGGGATTTTCATTAGCTTCAGAGAAATCTATAGGAAGATCATCATTCTGCATTTTTTAAATTTAATATATTGTATGATGACATCATATGACATGATAAAATCAATGAATTTGCCTTCCCTGCTTTGTCATGACTGTTTTCAGGTGTGTGGAGAGGCATATTGTAACCACTCCACAACTAATAAAAAGTCTGCACATTCACAGTGATAGTGAAAGGAAAATGAGGTTGCTTGCACTCTATATTCCCATCCAGAATGCTTGATGAGGGTTTTTTTCTTACATCTGACAGAATTTACTTCCAGTCTCAGCTACTACCAATTGCTTTCATTATTTTAACTGAGATAAAGGAGATTGATGCTTGAAGAAGTATAAATAATTTAAAGATATAGACTAATGTTATGCTCATACTGTATTCTTTTATAGTTCTTTATAGAGTTTAAGGTTCCATCCACTGATTATTAACAAAGCTCGAAGCTTTTAAAAAAATATTATTTTAAATTGAAGTTCTATTCCTAGGTGATGGCTTACAGCACAGGTGTCAAACTCGATCATGTCATGGTCCGGATCAGGACTTCTCATGATGTTTTTTGCCTTTGCGGAGCCAGGGTGGGTGTGGCTTGTGTGACATATCCGGCCTGCAGGCCACCAGTTTGACAGGCCTGGCCACACAGAAGACAGTGATGAAGTGTCCTACCACAGCCAGATATTGTGATCTGAAGCAGTAGGATCCTTGATGCTCTCTGAGCTTGATGGTTTTCCTGCAGATGTTTCATTACCAAATTAAGTAACATCACTAGTATTTTATTTAAGAATCATACAAAGTTTATTAAAGTTATTTGGATTCGTTCGACATTTTAATAAGTTGTGGGCCTTTTATGCTTATTTAATAAAAAGAAAGGTTAACTTTGTCATGAATAAGTGAATGATTGGATGTTTGTGTGTATCTCTCTGTGTGACTGCATGCAACAATTAGTACCATTTCTCATCCATTTTAGATACTTTTGTGAATGTCAGGAACTGATTTGCTTTTCTCTCTATAGCATTTAATATTGTAAGAATTATAGAATTATGTATCTTAAGTGATTACTACGGTAATACCCTTTAGATTTTCATGTAGATTTATTAGTAAATTCAATATGAAATAATTACAGTCTATAAGACTATACAATACATATGAATGCAATCATAGTTTACTAAGTAAAGGAATGCTAACTTCAGAACCACATCTTTCACTTTTAATGCACTGCTATTGTGCTATTGTACTGCTATTTATAGTGTGTATAAATATGTACTTAATTTTTGCTCAGTGTTTTATGCAGAATACATAAGGTTTACTAAGTAGAAAAATTGTTTTTAAAAATGTAATTATCTAAGGATTCTTCAATATAATGCCTACTTAAAATTTTAAAGCTCTGCACAATGGCAGACTTGAATTACAAATCTTATTTGTATACAGGGTTGTTAAGTTCTTCCTAGGAGATGTCAATTTCCTTGTTTCATGTTAATTACTTTCAAGACAAAGGAAAGAATACAAAAGTCATTCTTTGGTTTCCAGAAATGATGATGGATGGATGAAAGAAAGGAATGGGAGAAACATAGATTATTTTAAAAAGGAAAAAAAATCCAAGAAGACCAGTAATTGTATTGCAAGATAAAAAGAGAATATTTTTTTAAACAATTGAAAGGTTTAGAGTTGTAATATAGAAGAATTTTGTATATTATGTAATTATTTGCCAAAGAAAAGCTAATTGATCCCTAAAAACCATACAATGTGTAATGAAAGTTATTGGGTACCTTCTCAGTTTTAACTATGAAGCAATGCATTGCAATTCCATTTGCTTTTCAATCTTAAGTATAGAAAATTGAACAGTAGTCATTTTCTTAGAAATAAAAGGGATATGATAAAAATATATGATTACTTTTAAACCATAAATATTTCTTTCCATGCTTTGTATTTCCTCTAGAAGAAAAGCACACTGATTGAAGACTAACCTTTTATTAGACTTAATGGAAATGGGTAGGGAACTATTGCATTGACTGAATAATTTTTCCCATTAAACTTAGTTCCTATCCAGCAATAGTAGAAGTGATACTGAAGGCCTTGACCAGAAAGAAAGCCATTGCTGTTTTACTGTATCTGTGTCATCGAGATAATATTTTTCATGCTGTTCTTGCCTGAAGCACATAACTTTCCTTCTGCTTATTTAGGCTGACAGTTCTTTTCCTTGAATAGAGATATTTTTTCATTCCAGATTGTATTGTCTTACGCTTTCCAAATATATAACTGTATAGCATTAAGTATGCAACGACTTGCAAAATTATGGCAGACTGGGTAATCTCTTAAGAAAGGTTGATGCAGGAGAGGGGGCCTTTTTTCAAATTATTAAACTCAAAGTGTGGGTTGGGATAAGGCAGGAATATATGGACCAGAGTTAAAAGGGAATCGGGACTCATTTTGTCATTCATTTCAGTGGTGGGATTCAAAATTTTTTACTATTGGTTCTGTGGGCATGGCTTGATGGGTATGGCAGGGAAAGGATTCTGTAAAATCTCCATTCCCAATCCACTTCAGGGGAAGGTTACTGCAAAATTCCCATTTCTTCCTGATCAACTGGTTTACATAGTAAAAACACTATGAAGCGGTATATAAGTCTAAGTGCTATTGCTATTGCTATACTGTAAAATCTCCATTCTCTTCCAATCAGCTGGGACTGGGGAGGCAGAGAATAGATGGGGGCGAGGCCAGTCAGAGGTGATATTTACTGGTTCTCTGAACTACTCAAAATTTGTACTACTGGTTCTCCAGAACTGGTCAGAACCTGCTGAATACTACCTCTGATTCATTTCACTTTCTTTAATAGGGTTAAATTATATTAAGATATCTAGTTTGTAGTAATTAAGGTGCCAGGTTAGAAACAGGGAAGTCAGGAGTTCTAGTCCCACCTTAGGCAAAAAGCCAGCTGGACGAAAAAGACAAAGGAAAACCACTTCCAAAAATGTTCCCAAGAATAAAATTTGACTCAAAGGTACACAAACCCATCACCCCAAACTTTCCTCTGATAAACTTGCAGATTAAGACTTTACAACTGAAAATTGTTAAAATATAATTCTTTTATTTCTAGCATTTATAATATGTACATTTAAAAAAAACTTTATCAAAACTGCTGTAAATTATTTAGATATTCGAAGCAAGATGTTCACTCACTTTTAATTCGCAGAACCTTGTCTTTTAAGCTAAAGAAGGAAAGGAGACTTTTTTCCTCTGTCAAAAGAAAAACCATGGCATAATGCAAAATGTCAGTAAAATATTCATCAAATAGTACTGAAATCCACAAAGAGGGTTGCCTCTGGTCATTCATATTTATATCAAAGCTACTTTCTTTTTGCTAAGGTACTGAAACTTTATTTCGGTTCTCTTCCTATCTGATCTAATAAAAGGAATATTTTCACAGAGAAAGAAATTGCTAGATCATTTAATTAACACGTTAAAAATATAATATATTGTTTCTCAAAACTAAAAATTGGCTCCTCTCGCTCTCTCAGTGTTTGAGCTCAAAAAGCTCATTCTGTATTCTTTTTTTCTCCCTTATTTCCAAGAAAAAAATATGCATCGCATGTGGAACCTTGCATCGCATGTGGGAAAGCTGCACTAGAACAACAGCCTATTTTTGCACCCAAAATAAAATTGCTTTTTTTTTTATTTGTAGGGAAAAAAATTGTGGGAATAAAAGTAAAAGAGTCTGTGGTCCTTATTTGCCTTGATTTATTTTTTAAAGCTATTCACAAAATTGCTAATTGCCTGAATGATAATTTAAACAGTTATATCCAGGAATCCTACTTGGCATAATAGTCTAATAAAGGCACCATTATCACTGGTAATTCTGCTGTTGATAGTATGCTGGGCCCCATGCACCTTCTCTGCTTTGCTTTAGCACTGTTTGGGTCACTGGTTGCTACTTGTTCTTTATCTAGGACACAAATGACAGACACCGATTTAACTCAAAGATGGTTTGGCCACAAATACTTTAGCAATTGTTAACATATAAGGGAATTTGCCTTGGTTTCATTCTGAAGTAGAATCAACACTGGATTGATTTCTGTTATGTTCTTATCAAATAATTCCTGGCAAAGATTATTATCCAGTTTATGCAAATTGCCAATTTGTGATCTGACCAACAATCATAAAAATAGTCTTCTGCACTACTCAACCAGTGGTGGGTTCCTACCGGTTCGGTCCAGATCTTGTGAATTGGTAGTAATGGTAGCAGGAGGCTCCGCCTACCCGCCCTGATGTCATCACGGGCATTTCCGTTGTGAACCAGTAGTGAAGGTAAGTGGAACCCAACCCTGTACTCAACAGTATCAGTATTATTAGGTGCAAAAGTTCATTCTTTTTTATATCTAACTACATTCTATGAACTTCTAATGAGTGGCTTTTTTCTTGATAAAAAGTGAATGATGAATAAAATATGCATTTATTTCAAATTATGCCATAATTTCCCCATTTCATCCATTTGCCTGTTTCAAATTTTTTAAGAGTAAAAACATGTCTAAAATGTTTCTAAATGAGTAAGAACATTGCTATTAAATATGGTATTAAAGATGACTGTACCTCTGTTGAAAAATTACTTATCCGCCATAAGTACATATAACTGTTTCCATAACCATTTTGACTGCTTAGTTTGTCACTTGCATTTCTTTGTTTTATTCATGCCCTGTTGTCTCCCAAATTAGAAATTTGGTTTTCTGACAGGACAAACTTAGAAAAGGTTTGAGTTTTTGATGTCTTAAAATTATTATGTTTCTAAAAGAAATGAATATTCAACCATAGATCACAAAGAAAATTTAAAACAACTGCCTTATTACATCCACAAAAATATTTGGAAAAAAAATCCATCTGAGTACTATCTACCATCCAATATATCCCCTTCAGAAAAGCTAAGATATTTTTTTTTAAAAAAAGGGTTGAAAATAGTAATTATTTTTTTTAAGTTTAATAAAGAATATTTAATAAAGAAATTCAAGTTAGGTGTAGTGGTTAAGGCACCAGGGTAAAAACCAGGAGACTACGAATTCTAGTTCTGCCTGAGCTACAAAGCCAGGTAAAAGCCAGTCACTCACTCTCAGGTCAATCCACCTCACAGGGTTATTGTTGTAAGGAAAAGAGGACTAATTAGTTATGTTCACCACCTTGAGTTACTTCTAAAGTAATAAAGGCGGGATAAAAATGAATGAATGAATGAATGAATAAATAAATAAATAAATAAATAGAACTCAGCAAAGAAGTAATAGCAATAGATTCACTTCAACACCATTGTCCATGAGCAAAATAAAAGCTGCAAAAATGTACTTGACTTGATGATGCAATGGGGTATTATCTTAATGCAGACTTGTCAACCTACCTACAATTTGTCTTCAAAGAACAAAGCAAAACAAAAACAGTCCTTGGAAACAACTTTAAGTTTACTTTAGCAGTTGTCAAAGTGCCTGAAACACAAAGCATAATCAAAGGCACAATAGAATTATCTTACAGCCACTGAACTTCAACTTCCCATTAACAACGAATTTAAAGCAGCAATGAAGTTACCAGATTGGCAGGATTTTTTTTTCCTAATGGCAAAAATGGTTCTCTTTTTAATACCTGTGATTACATTTTCTTCTAACTGCATTTTATCTCTCGGTTATTTCCAGGCAATAGTGGCAGGGGGAAAAAAACCAATTGTCTTACCTAACGTTGTTTCACAGTCCCTGTGGCAGGATGATTTTTTTTTAAGTATAAACCAATTACTGAATATTGGAACACTTGAAAATGGAAAGTTTTTTTTTTTCTACGTTCAGGATAAAATTTCAGGAGAATAGAGTTTATTTTGAGCTCAGGCTACAAAAAATGACACTGTCAAATTCATATTGTTTTAAGTTCGGATGTACAAATTCTTTGATTATAGGACTAAATAGATAAATCTATCACATAATTTTTTTCTAAAGCAAATGGCTATGGAAATGGAATCTGTTGCAGCACAAGAAAGTATATAATTTATAGAATCCATTAATGTCTGCTTGAAATATTTATTGGCTCAGATATTACATATAAGATATCCACAATTAGATAAATTCTGTTCAAAATACATGCATGTTAGAAAACTGTATATAAAATGATTTCATTTGGCAAAGTTCCATACATAAATATATGTATTTAAGCAATGTCTATATAAAAATGCATACATTCTAAAAAGCTTCATACAAAACATATCTATGTTTTAGGGACATATGCCTCCCAAACATGTCTCTATTAGAAATATTTATATATAAAAACAGTACTGCTATGTGTTTAAGTGTTAAATGACAAAATGATAATCACTATTTTGATTGAATAGCCTAAAAATTAAATATTTGTGACAGTGATGTGATTTGAGTCATATTACACATTGATGTGATTGCATATAATTTTATGACACTGTTCTACATTGTTCTTTTAAATGAAAGGATAATGAGTTGAGTGAAAAGTGTTGTTTACATCTCCACAACATTTGTTTAAATAGGGATATTTGAATAAAAAAAGAAAAATAATAGTTGAAATTAGATTTTTTGTGTGATTGTAACAGACATATGGAATAGAAAAGGAAGACAGCTACCATAATATTGCCATGTTTGAGTCTGATAGTTAGCAGATGTTAATTGTTTATGAGAAAAATAAATTTAAAAGAGAAAAATAAATTTAGAAGATCAGGGATCAAATACAGTTGTTGTTGTTAATATACAGGGAAGGATACAAAAATATCTTCCGGGTACAGGTGATGAGAAGAAAGTCAAGGGATGTGATAAATTGAGGGTGGGGTTTGAGGAATGTGCTGTAGGTGGTCAGGAATTGTTAAAAGTCAATCAGCAGATGTAAGTAATGTAAACCAACTTCTGATTGATTGCTTTTGTTCACTTTACTACATACTGTATATACAAGGTAGTTTTTTCCCCCTTTTCTTTTGTTCCTCTGGGAATATTATTATCTTTGTACTAAGAAATATTTCCTTCTTGGGCTTAGAAATTCTATGTAATAATTGTAGCAAAGTTTTGAGTATTGCAGTGTAGCATTTTGAGTTGATAATGGTGCTAAGTTTCAAGAAACACATGTGAATAATCTGTATCCCAAAAACTGTAACCATGAGTTTTCCTTCTGAAGCCTGGGTTTTGCTTTGGCAAGTAAAGCTTTGTTTTTGAATCATAACAATGAGCCCAAGTATCATTCAGATGTCCTGATGTTTTCAAGAAATTCTTCACTATTATTCCCATAATGTGATAATTGCTGGCCAATTTCAATTTATGAAGCTTTTACCTCTATCTCTGAGAAAGCCATCTTGTATAAACCCTCAACCCATATTGAAGAACATCAATATGACCCAGACCTACACATTCCTGTGAAATACCAAATTTGAAAGTAATTGCTCTTTGAGTGATCCACCAATTGTCTTTAACCATTTCATATTTAACACATCAGTTGCTGTCACTGATTGTCTACTTTGCTTTTGATTTTCATGATCCAATACATTTTTTTACTCGCATATGTCCCATACCCACTAACAACACAGTTGTCACCCTAAATAATCTGCCTTAAATGGTGAATTTCACTGGAATTCACTGGAAGTCTTGATGTCAATCGTTCAGTTTCATGATATTGTTTAAAGTGCAGTTATGAATCTTCACTGCAGGCTCCATTTCATGAATAGCAGCACTAAATTTTCTCATACCAACTTTCTGTCAACTGAAGTGAAAGAACACATGTTAAAGAACATATCAGAGTTTCTAGTAGATCAGTACAGTTACTTGTTGGTGACTGGCAACATTAGAGACATTACTTTTCATTCAGCTCTCATATCTCTGAAGAAGGAATATATAATTTTATTAAGTTTTAAGCAAAGCAACATAACTCCATGTTTTGTAAAATATTTTAGATGCAGTTAAATAAACACAATTTGTTCTTGAACTATAGCTGACAAATATAATTAGAGAGGCACTGTAAATTAACCTGGTATCAGTGAGCACCTTTGCAACATGTTACGCAAAGTAGTTTTTTAGTTTATATCTATCTGCAAATTCTAATGAAATTTTCAGAGTAAAGTCTTAAATTAGGCTTCTGAAGTTCCTGATAATATCAAGAACTAGTAAACATTTGAAGAGTCTAAAAAAAACCATGATATATTCCTTCAAAGAATAAAACTGAATGCAGTAGGTATGCAGTTATCTGTGCTTAGAAAATCAAAAGAATGTATATAAAAATAGTGGTGCTACAGTCTTGTATCTCTTCCTGAGTAATGTAACAAACATTGAGTAGTATAAGAGGGGTTTGGATTAGATGACCTATAAGGTCCCTTCCAACTCTGTTAATCTGTTAAAAGAAACATAGAGCTATATCATTGAGGACAATGTTCCATATTATCATGACAACAATATGAAAATGTTTACCACCACTTTCAATATATCTTTCTCTCTTTCCCTCTCCTACTACCTCTCCTTCTCTCTTCCTTCTCTCTTTCCTTTCCAATTTTGGACAATTAATTCTTAGCTGTACAAATCCTGATAGAATGGCAGAAAAGACTTAGAATTCTCAGCATTCATTTTATACCCACAAGTAATTGCTAAGAAGTAGATTGTGAAAGAAATGTCAAGAACAGCAAAGGGAAGCAAAACAATAAGTGCTCTGTTCTTAAAATTAAGAGAGCTTTGATGCTTTGTAAAGCAGCTTTGAGAGTCTGCTTTATTGGACTATGATAAAAAAAGGCCATCAGAAAAATGTGCACAGTCTTGCTAGAAAATCAATAAACTTTGTTTTTATGAGTACACAAGAATCCTTCCATATTTTACAGATGAAATCACCTGATATAAATGTCTCCCAAGATCTTCTGTGGGACATACGTCTTAATTTTATTTCGTAGCTTATACCATTTTATCAGTAATTATCCTTGATTATCAATCCCAGTATTTTGTTCCCAAAAGCATTCTGCCAATTTTACTGCCTTTTACTCATGAAAAACCAGGATATGAATTGAATGCCACCTTCCAATAAATGCCATCCCATTGACCCTAAATGGCAAACTAGTTAGTTGCAATGACATCTGCAAGATCTATGTCAGATATAGGCAATAACAGATGTGTAAGCAATGAATTGCAAAGGGAGAATTCCAGATGCAGTATGGAGGATGGATCAGACAACCATTCTCTGCTTGTTGAAGGAAATGAATTAGACACAGACAGAAATTCAGAAATTACAGCTGTAAAATTTTCATCTAGAAAAGTTTAGTTTTTAAAAAGCCATAAAGATTTCTCTGTTTTAATTAATACTGCTTATGAAATCAGAATTGCAAGAGGCTCAAGTGACATATTGCAATTAAGAGTAATTAACTTTATGGATTTGTTAACAAAAAATGGCAACTTCATTTTCAGCAGTATTAAATATTGATTAATTTCTTGGCTTTATTGTACAATTTAATATGGGAATTAAAAACAATTCGATTTGGCAAACGTTCTTCCTTCCCATGCACTGTCAAACTGAAACATATAAATTTGTTTTAATCATTGTCAACTCTTTATTCATTCTGGAACAGATAAAGACCCCCCCCCAATATTTAATAAAAATCAAATATAAATAAATCTTAAGTAGAGTCTCAATTTATCTCATAGATCCAGTTTCTAATTTAAGGAGATTCCTGATTGATCAAATTAAGATTCCATTTCTATTTAGGTCTCAATGGGATGAGATGGGAGTGAAAACAGTGGCCTAGAGGTAAAGACGCTTGCCTCACACTCGGAAACTGAGAGTTCAATCCTAGGCAATGACAGACGTTTCTGTATCATATCTTCTGTGAACTCCACATAGGCATCAGGAAGGGCATCTGACCAATAAACACTCAGCTCCATTCAGTCACTCTGACTCCACCCTGAATAATTTAATTTAATTTAATTTAATTGAATTTCTAGACCGCCCTTCTCCTTTGTAGGACTCAGGGCGGTTTACAGTCCA
>JANHFK010005087.1:72649-83962 GCA_036250565.1 Sibynophis collaris | reverse complement strand
CACTCAAGCACAACGACCCCCTGCTCCCCCTGCTTTTGGCACCCGACAGCAAAAAGGTTAGCCATCACTGGTCTAGAAGTTGAGTCATGGCAACTGAACTTTTTTTTTCTTTTTGGTTTGAAACTATTTGCTGCTTATCCAAGTAGTTTCTTCAGTTGGAGTAAATTGGTTACTCCATATATAGCCTCCAGGGTGGTTTTCATTTCTCAACTATTTTGAATAGGATCATTAAGTAAGTTATTAAGGGTAGTTGCTCCTAAATCCTTTCTCCTAGGTAGGACATTAAATGTGGCCTCCCTGGTGAACCTGTGAAGTAGTCTTTATCTTCCTGGGGATGATGCATGAGCAGCATCAAAAAGGGGAGAAATATTGCGTCTGAAGCCTCCACTTAACTGAGAGGGGGGATTTTCCACTTTGGCATAAATGGATTCCTTCACTCCTCTCTCAAACCATCTCAAACCATGGGCGGGGAAGATAGATGGTTAACTCTCTACCAGAGAAGGCCAGAAATGGCTGTCTCATGTGATTGTACCTCTCTGCAAAATCATAATTGTGATCTGGGCATAAGGCCATCTGGACCATGATCACATGCTGTAATAACTGAACTTCGAAGACGGATCATACATCCATTATTTTCAGCACCACTGGAGCTTTGAACAGTCACTGAATGAATGGTTGTAAGCCAAGGACAACCCATATACTTTAGTGGGAAATATATCAACTTCTTGTTCTGAATTGATCTCAGCATGCACTTTGTTTCTCTAACTGAAGCATGTCAACTCAAAAAGAGAACCATAAAACAAAAATAGCTTCTTTCTCAGATTGATTTCTGATTAAAGCAGTCATCAGTTTTGAGTGGATAAAAGGGCAACTTAAACCATAGCAGCTATGGTATTTAGGGAAGGGACCCTCCAGCATGTTTATAACCTCAGGTGCTAACACTATATCATCCAAACATTGTTCTAATCATCTAATATTAAAAAATTCATACTTTAACAGTTTTATTTTTGTGATGAAAAAATATTTTAAAATTCTTACATTAATTTTAGTATTTTCTGGAAAATCATGTTAATATCATTCTATTCTTTAAGGTAACCTACCTTCTGAATTAGGAAATATGTCAGCTATTGTTCCCAAAAGAGTCAGTGCAGTAAATCTGCTTGGATGGGATGAGCCAGGAAACAAAGATTCAAAAAGGATACTGCAGATGGAAGAGATGAAATCCTAAAGATAAAACAGCAATTAAATTTTTACCTGCGATAATTATCAAATACAATTTTACTTTGGAAAGAGTACATTTTTAAATCTATGCATATACATAGATTATTGTAGCGAAACTATCAAAAATAGCTGGAAAGAGGGGCCAAATGAGCCGAGGTTGGAGTTATTGTAGAACTGCAAATGGCATAAGCATGACTTCCCCCAAAAAATTACTATGTTTTATCTGGATGTTCCCAGGAGAAAGCAAGCAGTCTGCTGAGATTCTTGTAACATAGGTGACAAACAATAAAGTTTCAGCCTGAGGGTGTTCATGAGTGGATCTGGTTGCTTGCGCCAGACATCTTCATATATTTGAAATCTATGCTTGAAAAATTCTTAGTGTCCTGGTTCATATCAACTACACATCAACCAAATCATCCCTCCTTATCCTCTGATCCTATAACACCGTGATGGCGAACCTATAGCATGCATGCCACAGGTGGCATGCAGAGCCCTCTCTGCAGGCACGCCAGCCATTGCCCCAGCTCAGCTCTACCACACATGCACGCACGCCTCCTGCCGGCCAGCTGGTTTTTGGGTCTCTTCCATGCATGGAGGCGGGACGCATGTGACGGACGTGTGCATGAACCCCCCAAATATTTTGGGCCCGGAAGGCCTCCTACACCAACCTGGAAGCCAAAGCAGGGAGCAGAGGGGTGTGTATGCCCCCCACACCTCATTTTGGGCCTGCAAGGCCACCTGCACCAACCTGGAAGCGAAAATGGAGCATGGGGCATGCGTAGGGGTGGGATGCTTGCATGGGGGTAGGGCACATGTGCGGGGGGGGGCACTCGCATTGCATTTGGGGGTTGCGTGCACACTTTGGGCACTCGGCACCAAAAAGGTTAGCTATAACACAATAACTAGGTCAAGGGCTGCCATTCTGGGAAATACAAACCATGAATCTTGTATGGTTCTCTTATCAGCCTTTGTATGACCAGAATGTGTTCAAGTCATAATCAGGCAAAGCAGGCAATATTGGGCACAGTCAAGGCATCCCATCCCATCAGAGTTTGAGAGGTATGTTCTGCAGCTGCCAAATTATGTTACATTCTTCAGTGCAGTGCCATACTCTTTTAGAAATTCCACAACTCCATCCCTTTTTCTTGGAGGAATAAGTGGAGGTGTCTTGGACATTATCCCAAGCTGATTTCAAGTTCTCACAACAATGTGTGCCTTGGGGAAGATAGTTTGACCACTATTTTCCTAGCCTAGTAGTACGGTAGCTACAATAGATTAGCTGCTAATAAAATACTGCTCTCACCATTAATATAGTAAGTAGTAAGTTGTATGAACTCAGCCATATAATACAGCTTATACAAAACCTTTCCTGGTCTAAAATTAACTTCTCTACTTAGCTATCCCATTCTGATAACCATCTTTCCGACCCTGGAAAGATGGATTGTTTAAATTCTGATTTTAGAATTAGTTAACAAGAAAGCTTAAGAATTAGAAAGAGGAATGATTTGTTAGTCTTCACCAATTTAGAAAAACTGACATGTAAATTCCTGCATAATATATAAGTAAATTTTGCAAATCTGATTTTGAAATCCATTCATTCAAATTAGCAATCTATAAGAATAACCTATATATTTTGTTCTCTTTTCAAAAAGTCTGAATAAACAGAGAAGCAAAGGAGAATTTGCAGTGGCTACAGGGACTCTGCAACTTACAGTCAAAACTGGATCTGGAATCTTGGCTCTTGAGTAAAGTGGTTGTTAAGCAAACCACCCACATGACTCCTTCGCTCAACAACAATCCCAACATTTTTGGTTGCAATCATTAAGTGATCTCCCAGGTCATTAAGTGGACAGAATGAAAGGGCTGCCTGCTTCAGCTCTTTTGCTCTCAAATGTTCCTGCAGCCCACCAAAGGATTTCAGCTTCCCTCCATGTATGGAGGAAAAAGCCTTTGAGAGGTTGATTTCAGCTTCCCTACCCTCCTCCCATTTGAGATCTTCCCTGCCAGCTTTCCCTTTGATTTTCTACGGAAGCTGGCAGAGAAGATTGCAAACAGCAATCACATGATCATAGGGCGCTTTGCAATTGATTGAAAATGAAAGTCGGTTCACAAGTGCCCAAAATGTGGTCACATGACTGAATGAACTGCAACTTTCTACAGTAGCCAGAAATGCTTTATTGAGGCTATCACAATGTTAGATTGTCACCTGTAGTCAGTTCTTTTCTTTATCCCTTGTATTAACACTGAGTTGGTCCTGACACAGAAGCACATTTGTTGTTGAATTATTTTCTCAGATCAATGGTACATGCTTTATATTAGAACAAACCCAAATACTTTGAATGGTATATTACACATCTATTTTTAGGTTTCATAATTTAGCCATTTTCGGAGGTGCTACTAAATAAACCTTCAGTTTACATGCACAATAGAGGCTTCTATATCACAGCATAAATAACAAGCTGACAGCCTGTTCTGCATTATGTGTATATTCTATAAGGGCCAATCTTTATTTCAACTGTGAGCATCCAGATTTCATTTCAAGAAAATAGTATAAGAATTAATATCACTTTCCAGCAATAAAAATGAACAATAAAACATCATATTCATAGACCAAAAAAAATCTATACTTTTTAATTTGCACATAACAGACAATTGTCTAATAGTTAAAATCTATTTCAGCAATATAGTTGATTGATTTTGCCCTGTCTCTTTAGGCCTATGAAAGCTCAATTTTTTTCCTAAGGGTGTCAGATTGGTTAGTTTTTGTATATGTAGCATAATACATTAGAACACATAACAGCTTAGAACACATTACGAAATATTCTAAAAGACAGGCATAGTCAATATTGAATTACATTCACTTCCTTTATGTTAGAGTTAAATAATTTTACATGACTTTTTTTCTCTCTCATACCTCAATTTCAAATCAACTGTTTATTTTACTTTCCTCTTCTGCGGTAACTGAATTATTTGAAGTTTACACAAAAATATTAATACTTTAGATTGAAGCAATGTACAAAACCTACCTTATACTGTTGCAAAGTTGTTAGTGGATCCCATATAAGTGACTGATTATTTAGACCTTGTTTAGATTTCAATTGCTGCATTTTATTAATTGTCTGGGAGCTTTCATATATCCGGCAAAACAGCTTTTGGAAAAAAGAAATAGAGTTCAATTAAAAAGATTAAAAAATGGCATTACAAATTACCAATTTTTCGCTCCGTAAGATGCACTTTTTCCCCAAAAAAATGGGTGGAAATATCTGTGCATCTTATAGAACGCATATTGCATCACAGGCCGGGCCGTGGCAGCGGGTTCCTTTTTCAGTGCTGAACCCCGCCTCTTCTGTCTCTGTCATTGCCTGCCTCTTCCATCTCTTTTCTATAGTTCAGGAGTCAATAGACAGAGCTGACACATGAGAGGACACCTATCTGTGGTCCTCTCAGGCTCCACCTGATTTTTTTTTCTTGTTTTCCTCCTCTAAACCTAGATGCATCTTATGGTCAAGTGCATCTTATGAAACAAAAAATACGGTAGTTCACACATTTAAAAAATCCATAAAGACTTCATGAAATTTCATTTGTATTGTATTTCCTTACAGCACTTTGAGAAACAAGGGTATGTTTTACATTCACATTTTGAAATTACCTTTTTCAGTAAGGAACAAATCTGTTGCCTCACTGCTGCTGATTGGTTGTTCAAGTTATATCTAATAAAGAACTGTATCAGTTGCATTTCTTCGATGGAAATTACTTCTGTGCTGCGGTGACTTTCACACAGTAAACCCAAAGCATCTATTCGGACCTTTAAAATTAGAAGCAAGTTTTAATTATCTGGTTTCTCTTTGAAATACTAACTTTAACATTTAAAACATTGAGACATGTACCTCATCATGTTGGTGAACCAAACCTTGTTTTATACAGCTCACAGGCACAAGGCCATCTTGTATTATGATTGCAAACTGCAAGTGCCCATGAGCCCTGGCCGTTCTCAAGCATGCCATCAGGGCTCCAAGAGCTCCTCTGGTTTTGAAAGATCCTTAATAAAATACATAAATTCTAATTAACAAAGATAGTGATTAGTCATTAATTTCCTTCTCAACTCAACATGCCCATAAAAATCATATCCACCAAACAGATTAGTGTAGCTTAATTTTTATCATACACACAGATGTGACTCTATATTACAAGCACTATCATGGCATTTAAATATTAAGGCCATATAAATATAAAAACACTTTGTTCGAAACGAAAAGCTTATAAAGCTTGACCAATGACTTGGCTACTCTAATGACTGGAAAACATTCTATGAAATAATATGAAAGTCCTTCATAATATCAAAGCCAAACTTTCAATAAAAATGTGACCTTTTGTGGTAGGAATTAAAGTTGGAGAAAATAGTTACTTTTAATAATGTTTACGAAGAAATACAAGGGGGATATGACCAACTTTACTTAGTTTGTAATAAAGAAAATGAAATTTATATTATTAATTGAAAGAAGGCTTCAGAATAGAAATTCTAAAGTTTGTTCCCAGTCACCAAGAGTCATCTTTACTTATCCTTTAAGTAACTGAGAACTTGGAATTCTATCCTTCCCCCAAACAAATTCATTTTAAATAAATAAACAACACCATCACCACCCACAAACTCAGCCTATGTATGGATACCTTACACTACAACATGTTAAGTATAAAATAAAAAAAATCTTACCAATATTAGACTCTGTTGAAATCTGAAGGATTTTAATCATGTAGTTCAAACTTTCTGGGCTACATTTTAGCAATTTTGGTAAGTAATAATCTGTTACATAGGTGGCTTGTTCTGGATTTCCATCACATAAAATCAAAAGCAGAGGAGAAACCCATGTCTCATGCCAACTATCAATCCAAATGCTTCTTTCCAAAGTGGATATAAGATGCCTCTTGTGATTCACAAACATGATTTCCAATAAATCACTTGCATAAGGTGCAAAAGACTGATCATTCATTACACCCAAGATTTGTACAGGAATTGTACTGTCAATTTCCAAAAGATTGTCAATGCCAATACACTCCACAAGATATCCAAGTGATGAGTATTTGCCTTTAACATGCCATTCTAAACCTAGCAGGCTTTCAGTTAATTCTGAGAAGAAAGGATCTGGTTTTATTATGGATTCTTTCACAGCAGTCTGATGTATTTGAAGAAGATTTTTAAATATTAGCTTGGTCTGGTGCCTAACTGCATCTAGTGGATGTTCCCAATGTGCATACACATAATCCAACATTTTACCAATGGTTTCAGAGTTTCCATTGAGATTGAATTTCAGATTTCTAGAACTTGATTGAAGGCAATCCATTGCTACATTGGTCCAAATAGCTAGAATTCTGGATAGAGATGCCGCCATTACAGACTCTTTTAACCTTGGAGAAACATTGTAAAGTAGGAAAAAAATACATGAGCATATTTTAAAACAAACTGAATATCAATGCTCAAATGTTTGTCAAGTGTCATAGAAGTAGATTTTTTTCTTCTTCCAACTCTTATTTACATTTATTTGAATGCTTTTGATTTATAATAAAACTATTTCTTCATACTTTATTTTTTAGCTGTGCTCAATGTCTGATCTTTTTTTCCACTTTTCATCACAATTTCTTTCTCTTTCTGGGCTATATATTTTAGAATATATGCAAGCTGCTCTTTTGATGCAGGAATATTTATAAGTGGTAGGGAAAACGGTAATGGGAGCTGTGAATCTAATATACATTATTAAAAACCTAAAAACAATGCCTGGTATCTTCTATAGACCGATGAAGGAAAACAAATTGATGCTTAATGTAAGTTTGTAACGGTGCTCCTTGTAAGTCAAAAAAAGGGAATTCAAACAATTGTTGAACCATCTTAAGTGCCACTACTAAGTAAGAGACAATTAATAAAGCTAATGAAAATACTTCCTGATTTCATTTAACTATACAGTACCACCCACTTTATGTTTTGTAGATGAAACAAAAGAGACTTTGAAATATTCACTATAAAGTCCTTTACATAGCTTGAGAAAAAAAAATAACTTCTTACCAATTACATATTTTCTACAAAAATCCAATATCACTGTGCTCATGTAACAGTAACAAAGACAGTTTTTATGGCACTACAACAATAGCTGGGTGATTCTATGAAGAAACTGTTGGTCACTAGTGCAGAACCCAGCTTTGAATGTTAAAGAAAGCCCCCTCCAGAAACAAACAAAATGCAAATTTATTTTGCTTAAAATTGTATATACATAAACAAAACTCCCCAAGTCCTTAATGTATTGCTTTGTTAGCAGTCAGCTTTAATCTGTCTGCCCACCCACATTTCCATTTAAAAATTCATCTGGCAGGAGATTGCATAATACTGCACTATTGCTTTGTTGACATAACCTACCCTTTACCATTTTCATACCTTGTCTAAGACTAGAATGCAGCACTTTTTAAAAATAAGAGCTGAAACCTGGAAGACCAACTGATCCCTCCCCTGCCCCCATTGTAGATGCCCATATTCTGACAGCTTTTCTAACAAAAAATCAGGACAAATATGTTTGAAAAAAATATAATAAATGGTGTATATATTTTTCTAAGATTTCCCTTTAGCATATGATTCCACATACTGTATTTCTAAAATTTCCCCAGGTTAGCAAACTATCCAGCCTATAAATAACTTCAAATTGGTTTCAGAGCCATGGTGGTGCAGTGGTTAGAATGCAGTACTACAAGGCAACTCACTGCTCACTCCAGGAGTTCGATCCTGACCAGCTCAAGGTTGACTCAGCCTTCCATCCTTCCGAGGTCAGTAAAATGAGGACCCAGATGGCTGGTGGCAATATGCTGACTCTGTGAACTGCTTAGAGAGGGCTGTAAAGCACTGTGAAGCGGTATATAAGTCTAAGTGCTATTCAAACTAGTTTCAAGTTCAACTCTGCCTGAAGATTAAATTTAAAAATGCTTATGCAAGTTTCTTTTCTACAAGTTCTATCATGGCTGTGCATTCAGTTGTGCACAGCTGCTAATCAAAAATATGAATGCACAGATATAGCTCTCCCTCTCTCCTCTCTTACTCTCTTGACTGCCTAAAGTACTTCAGAAGATTAGGGAACCCTGTAGAAAAGAAGTGGTAGAAAGAAAAACAATAGGTGAAATCGGCCTCATTGTTTTAAACAGAACCATTTTCCCATGAAGTTAGCAGTGCTTAGTTCCAGATAAGCAGATACAAGACTGTAGCCATGGAGAGACATTTATAAATAATGTGTCTCTCTATTTTCTTTGCAATAACAATTTTATGAGGTGGATTGGACTGAGAGAGTGTGACATTCTCTCTAGCCAGCTTTCATGCCAAAGGCAGTCTAGAACCCACAGAGTTCTGGTTTATAGGCCAGAACTTCAACTACTAAATTCAGACTGGCTCTAAATTTTCTTTTAATGTTGTATATCAATACCCACAAGATTTACAGTTCAGGTTGAGCCTTGTCAATCAAGAGTCTGAGTTTCATTTATATTATTAAAATTATAAAAAATAAAAACAGATTTTACCGTGTGCTTAAGGTCAACAAAACAGAGGCTATATCCAAGAGCAGTTTCTCTGCATTCTCTCCCATGCTTTGATCTTTCCAATCTAACATAGCAAGTGTTCCATGGCAAAGAAAAAGGAGGACGGAGTCAGAAAGTTCAGCAGTACAGAGACCACCACAGCTGTCCACAAACCAGTTTGGCACATCAGAACAGTTTAATAAGCCACCAATCAAGTCACTGATCTGCAAAAAAGAAATGCAATATAACTGTAATATAAGAGAAAAAAATCAAAAAGTATGGTTTACTAGATCTCTGGAAGGCAAGAAATTACAACAAAACCAGCAAAACGCAATGGTTATTTCTTTTACAGCTGTCACCGAATGGAAATTATGAGAGCTAAACTTCAAATAGTACATACTGTATGTTTCCAAAGCTATTTAAGATTGCTATTTATCTCCATTTTTACCACCCAAAACACATGCTTTATCAAGATCCATATAGGCTATCCTCAAATCCGTATAAGATTGCATTTACTCATAGTCAAAAATTCAGATCTATAGATTGAGTAAATCTGTGGGACCAAGATTATAGTTGCAATCTTTTAGAAATCACATGATAATTATCCCTGTAAATTCAATGGAATTAACTTCCAAGTAAATGTTATCTTGTGCCAAAGTTGCTTATAATTAAATGTTATCTTATTGCACTGTAAAGTGGCAATATTTCCTGTAATAGAATTTGCATAAAACATGAAACTTGTAATTAATATTGAATTAACTACTTTTTCAGTTACTTCTCTTCCTTAAATTAGCTTAATGTTTCAAATACACATTCAAAATTAATTGTATACATATTTTTACTTTTTTCAGAAGAAACACACTAACCAAACAAGGTAACTTCTCAACAGGTTGAAACATTGTCTTAATAAAAAGAACAACAGCCAATCCTGCTGAAGTCTGGACAGTTTGTAGAAGGTCTTCTAAATAAAAGAAAAAGATACTAGAATTATAAATGACATTTAAAGTACTTGAGTACCATTCTGCTTTTCTGAAATAATATGGTAATTCCAACTATATTTTTCTATTGCATTTAACATGCCAATTCTCATAATCATACCAAAGAAAATCATCAACATTATTAGAAATAGAATAAGAGTTGGAAGGGACCTTGGAGGTCTTCTAGTCCAACCCTCTGCCTAGGCAGGAAACCCTACACCATTTCAGACAGATGGTTATCTAACATCTTCTT
The DNA here is from genome assembly GCA_036250565.1 of Sibynophis collaris. Classification (NCBI taxonomy): domain Eukaryota; kingdom Metazoa; phylum Chordata; class Lepidosauria; order Squamata; family Sibynophiidae; genus Sibynophis; species Sibynophis collaris. The sequence continues at coordinate 73,969 of JANHFK010005087.1, read as the reverse complement.
AAAAACTTCCAGCGGCCTCAATTGTCCATAAAATTATGCAAGATTATTATTTGCTTCTAATGTTTTAGAAATCATGGTCAAAATTGTAACTGTAATAAACATATAGAATTGTGTTTTCTTCAATAAACCAGTATAATAAAATACATGACATTATATGATGCATGAAGCCAACCACTAATATTACCCTTGACTGAATATCAACTAGGACCAAAAGTAGCCTTCCTATAAATGGAATAACTGTTCCATTTTCATAAGACTACAAATCAGAATATGCTGCTCTGTACAGAAAGAGAAAGTTTTTTTAAATTACTTGCTCTCCTGCAACTTCCCAAACCACCTTTTGTGCTGCTCTAAATCATTCATTCATTCAACTTGATGCCTATGGCAAACAACCAAACACACAGAGCAGATTTTCACAGGGTTTTATATAGCTGGAGGAAATACTTACAGGTAATCCTTATTTACTGATTACAATTCAGACTGGCCATTCTGTCACTAAGCGCTGTAGTCACTAAGCAAACAAGCACACGACTGTGCCAGACATATGACATCATTTTGACTTCCATTGTTAAACAATCACAGAGGTCGGTAAACGAGATATTGCATGACAGAGATGTGCAATTTTACATCTGCATTCTCTATTAATTCTGCTTGTTATGAAGGTTGGTTTCAAAGCTGTTTTTTGTTATAATCATTATAACTTTGAACAGTCACTAAAAAGGTAAGTTGGCAAGCAAGATATACCTGTATCCCTTTTGCAAGCAGAATTGCATTCATAGACATTTTTAAATCCAGTCCAAGTTAAGAAAAATAAGCAAGAGTGACATTATTTTAGTATAAAGGTTCTTATTCCTGAGTTTAGCTCTCTCTCTCTTTTGAAATAAACTGTTGGAGATAAATTAAAAAATTAAATTATTAGCACTATTTACCATTATTTAAGCAGCATATAAAGCAGTTCAGAAGTCCACACATACATTGCCAAATGGGGGAATCCAGTTTCTTCCAAAAACATCCCTGTATATTTTCCAGAATTTTTTGGATCAATGTCATGGAAACTTTAATTCCCATAAGCAAATCATGCATCAGCCGAGTTTGAACAACGTGGTTTCCACTGAATTTCCTAAAAAGATATAAATAAGACAAATTACTGTTCAAATCTGTTTGTGAGGATCTTTTATATATTATAACAATATCTACATTTATATATATGTCCATGTACTAGATCAATGGATAGAGATTCATATACCGTATTTATCGGCGTATAACACGCACAGGCGTATAACACGCACCCTCATTTTAAGAGGGAAATTTCAGGAAAAA
>JANHFK010005087.1:0-10406 GCA_036250565.1 Sibynophis collaris | reverse complement strand
AAGTTCCATTTTATTAGAGAAGAGATACTGGCACAGCTGGGAAAACCCAAATCTGAAAGCTTCAAAGTTTCCCCCAGTAAATCAAATTCTCAAATCCAACCCCCTCTCTCATCCACCGGTCACCTAAACCAATCACCGTGCATTCCGCTCGACTCATCTTTGCAACCCCCTCCTGCACATGCATCGATGTCCCGACCTTGACCAGCTGAAGAGACTTCTACTATCTCTAAGTAAATTCCACTCCCCACACTTTCCCATGTGAATATATATTAAAAGAAAGAAATATAATGAAATAGGTGGCAGCGAGGAAACTTCCGTTCTAATATATCGGCTTCCAGAGCTGACAATTACTGATCATTTAAGTTTTGGCAGTGCCTATTACTTTAATTGACTTTAAAAGCAGATGTTATGGATTATTGTGATTGGTTTAAAAATTAGTCATATTTAGAGGACATCAATTTAAATCAGTAGCCTTTATGTCATGACTAATTTAAATCTCACTGATATCATTACTTGGTTCCCACAATGAGCTAAGCCACCCCATATTTAGTCATGTCCAGCAGCAACTGGCTGGATATATGTTGGCTGGATTTATAGGCTATAAATCATTGGTTAACGAACTAGAGTGCTAAGGGCACAAGAGCCAAAGCCCAATAAACTAGTTTATGACTTGGACCAAAATTTGCACCTAGCCATTTAAACAATATGAGCCAAGGTGGCGCAGTGGTTAGAGTGCAGTACTGCAGACTACTTCAGTTCTGCAGTTCAGCAGATCGAATCTCACCGGCTCAAGGCTGACTCAACCTTCCATCCTTCCGAGGTGGGTAAAATGAGGACCCAGATTGTTGGGGGAAATATGCTGATTCTGTAAAACCACTTAGAGAGGGCTGTAAAAGCACTATGAAGCGGTATATAAGTCTAAGTGCTATTGCTATTCTAATAACTTTGTCTTGTCGCCGTCAAATCATGAGGAAAATGAGTTCTGTTAATAATCTGGCTTCATTAAGTGCAACTTCTTGTAAACATAAAGACATTTAAATTAGGAATGTGGTCTACGGAGCATGTCAGATCTTCATGGAATCCTATTTGCAGACATTATAAATCCAATATTTTTCAAGTACCAGTGTTCCTTTTCATTTTTACTGCAAGTTAGAAAGGCTTTAAAAAATAAGACGGAAGTGAAGCCAAAGTCAGTTCCGACAGTAATTTTTTTCTGTTACTGGAATAAAAGACATTCATCGTTCATTTCTTGCACACATTGCATAAAAATAAATGTATAATTGTGTAGTCTGTACATTAGTTTTTGGAAAAGTGAATAGCTGAATGGTGTCAAAAATTTGGATTTCTAATTACTTTCCAGTGTGTTTTATATGAATCAGTTTAATGTGTTGCTAATGGCTTCCCAGCTGCCATAAAAAACATAACAACATTAGTTTTGTTTATTCTATTAAAGATGGACAACTCAATGTAAAAGGCAAATTGATGTGAATAAAAATTCCAAACATATTAATCTGATCAAATTTTACTCTTTTTCTTACCATACCAAAAATATTCATGTGCAGGAAATCTCACATGCATTCAAATTAAAAAGCAGGTTAGTTTGTTCTTTTCAAACTTCCTGCACATTCAGCTTCCTGAATCTCATATTGGAACTCTGCTAGGTGATCCATATTTTAAAAAAACAGTTGCCCATTTTACAGTGGCTTCTAATCTTATATTAATTCTCTGTGGCTTTCCATCCTGATGAGGTTTGTGCAAAACCATTTGGTATCCACGGTTGCAGGCAGCTCTGTGTGTGTGGCTGAGTTGACAGCTTCCTCATGGCTGATCATGCTTGCCCTTGTAGAAGGCAGTTCTACTAGGATTGTCATCAAAGGCAAATCATAGAATCCATTCTATTCACTAGTTTACTATATCATCAGTGGGCATTAGCACCGTTTACTAGGTTTTAAATTTTATTATTTATATTTTGTATTCTATATTGAAAATCAAAGTGTGTGTGTGTGTGTGTGTGTGTGTGTGTGTGTGTACCCCTGTTCCAGCACCCTAATACAACAGGTCATGAAATTGATTTTGAAAGAGCCAAATTAATCTCCAAAACTGAACATTTCACCAAGAGAATAATTATGGAAACCATTGAAATTGAGAAACACCCCCACAACATGAACAAACATGATGACACCTGCCTGCCTGCCAGACATTTGGAAACTAGCTCTGGTTAACAGGCGAATCCCGGCCACAAGGAGCAACACCACCTAACACCCTCACCAGACTCGAACCCAGACCCACCATATAGCTACACAACCACTATCCAAAAGCCAAATTTACAAACATCAACCAATCGAAGTGCTGCAGCACAAACAATCAATCCACTCGCAGCAACAGAGCCAACATTCCACCTTCCCCCCCACCTATATTTAAACAATAACTGCCACTCTGATCTTGCTTTCTCTCACAAAGCACAAACCAGCCTGACGATGGCAAGTGGGAACTTGCCGAAACGTTGCTTAAATAAACCTAACCTTACACGGGACCAAACTCGAATAAACCAAGACCTATATTTATATACATATTTTGCTTAATTTCATAACAGTCAAATAATAATTCATTTTATCCCATATTGTTTTATTTCATATTTTTCTCCTTATGCTTCATGTTAAAAGACAGCTTTACCAGAGATTATCAACCAAATGGATGGCTCTTCGTGGACATACTGCTGTTGATTGTGTGCGCATTTACCTTGCTGTGGTACGGAAGTGGCCTCTCTTTGGTGCCAAGCTGTTTACAGCAAAAGTAAGAAAAATATTTCTTCACTTTCTTCTTTAGCAGGAGAAAAAAAAATTGCCAGAACATTGTTTCCTTGCACTTTCTACCCTTGCCATTAAAAATAATTAAAGCATTTAGTAATTAATATCTTATGTGAGTTTTATAAATGCATTGAATGGAGCGGGAAATATTCAACTTGTAAGGATCATGATCATAGCATCGACACTTTAATCAATTCAGGAATGGCCATCCACCTTTGAAAACTTCCAGTGAGGGTGAGTCCATCATTATTCTAGGAAAACTATTTAATTGCAAAGTTCAATCTAACCAGTGTAGAGTACAGTTGTTCCCATGATCTTCTAGGGCAGCCGAGTGATATAGCTATAGGCAAAACTGATTGCATCCTGCGTTATCTGCCCAATTCTCCAAGGTTTTTCAGAAGAGGTTTGCCATTTCTTCCTTCCTACAGCTAAGACTGGCCAAATGTCACCCAATTGTCTTTGTACCTAAGATGGGACTGGAAGCTATAGTCTCCCAGTTTCTGGCCTGCTTCTAAATCAATACACTGCACTGGCTTTCATACCTGCACTATATACATTTATTACATGTATATTTGTTTTTATATCACTTTATGTTTGAGCATAATAGAATAGTCCAAAAGCAGGAAAATCTGATTATAATGAAAACAGAGTTGAAATGAGGTTACTGAGACAAGAATCCAAATTTGAGCATTCATGACAAGTGATTAGAGTCTCTGCCTGAATACATCCAGAAAAGGGGAACCCATTTCTCCATAATATTGTTTGTGTTTCCAAAGGAAACACCCAATAAATTTCGTTGCTTACCTTCAGGTAGTTTCTTTTTATAGATGTTCATTGTTTCAGTTATTAATTTAAAATTGTAATCTATGTTTTTAATATGATTGTACACCGCCCTGAGTCCCGTGAGGGAATAGGGCGGTATAAAAATATAATTAAATAAATAAATTAATTAATTAATGTAGAACAGTTCGTTATTATATACTGTACAATGTCATAACTACAGTTAAGTATGTACTACATGTATATTTATTTTGTTGTTGGTGTTTGTTTTTAGCTTTTGACAGCATCCACACCAGAGAGCACATTGATATGGCTTGCTGTTTCTGAAAATGGTATTAATATTCTTGAATACAACTCCATGGTAAGGAAAAAATAGTTGGAATGCTTTATACATAAACAAATGGTATTTATACCTGCAAATGTTATTTACAGTATTAGACCAGCTTATATAAAATCAGAATTCAGCACACTTATATAACTGTGCGCTAAAGGAAGCATCCTGTACAACTGGTTGTTGTTGATTTAGTGACAACTTGAAAGTTTTGCCACTATTGTCACTATTAGAAAATATTCTTGATTTTTTTTAGCTAGTACTACTATGGCAATTACAATTTTTAATAGAAATGGGGAGTTATATTCAGACTTGCAATATTGTTGTCAGTCTTTGAGGTAGACCAGACAAGAAACCCTAATATATGAATGCTGGTATATACAGTATTACAATATCTTGCAAGTATGAACATGACCACCCACCTCCCTTTACCCTACAGTGAACTCAGGGTTAAGTCTGAGATGTTTTCTTCAATTATATTTCTGTTTTGGACTAAGATTGTTCTTATCTAACCATTGTTTTGGCTATGGCTCGTCCTCCTATTCGTCAAGGTTATTTTCACACCCCATTACAAAGGGTTCTAGATCTAGAAAGTATGTCTTAGACCATAATGCCAAATACTTGTTCTAAAAAAATAAGTCTCATTGAAATCGATTAGAGTTAATCATATTTAATATAGTTAATTAAAATCAAAAGGGCTGAATTTAATTAGATATTGCCCCTCTGCTTTTAGAGGGTATTCTTGAAATATAATTAAGTCAGAATCCAATCCACCGGTACATATAATTCAATAAACATTATGATTGTGAATATATGCTGGTTTATTTATAAATGTATTATATGTCTATGTGAGATAATAGGTAGTGAGAATGTTGCACAGTATTTTGGATTAATTGATACTGTGTCGGTCACTTTAGTAACAAAGGTTTAGAATTCAGTCCTAACAGATTATTACTGAAATGAAACATTCCCTTATAAACATTCTAAACGCTATGTAATTCCTGAGTTCAAAGCCATGCCTATAAAAATAAATAGAGTATTTTATCTCTTTATTTCTTTTCACTCTGTTTCATGGAACATCATTTCTATTGGACTTCTAAGCGGTTAATGATGATATATTTATATAAGAACCTAGTGACCTTTGGAGGTTATCAAGAAGACTTCATGCTGGTGGTAAACAACATGAGTACAGAAGAGAAGCATACTGAAAAACTCTTGTTTACTTTTGCCAAACCAAAGGTTAGTATATTAACCAAAATTGTTTACCAACTTTAAATGACATTGCATATGTAGAACAAAAGTAGACATCTAACACTCATTGAAATCTCCCTGCTTAATTGACGTTTTAAATTTTGTTTTTCAAAATGATTTTCATCTAACATGTAAGGTTGGCATGGTTCAAAACAAACGATTGGAACCTTTTTAATTTCAAGAACGTCTCTAGTTCCCAGATGGGTCTCATAGTTATATAGATGGCTGTAACTAATCCTTTGCTTAAATCTAAACAAAATGTAAAGGTAAGTGGAAGGGTTGTAAAAAGCATGCCGGAAGGACTAGGACTGGCCTTTTATTAAATGTGTATTTTGTGATTGGCTACAATCATTATGAAAGCAATATATGAAGTAAAATGAGAAGAGAGAATGTTTAGGAAAATATCTTCAATCAGTCAGATCCTGAGTTGTCTTTTCCCTTACAGAATTTGTTGTAAAAATCTTTTTGACCTATAACAGTGTTTCCTGATCTTTATTGAAGTATCATTTTCAAAATGCAAAAGCAAGTTTTCCAAAGGGGTGGAAGCATTTCCAACAAGAAAAGCCGATATCATTTCTGTAGCTATTTACATCAACTGGTGCAAAGGCACCATATCCCCTCCTTCATATCCTTTGATTGATGGACACACTTTGACAACAATATTATCAATGCATTGGAGAAAGCATTGAATTGGAAGTTTACGACACACTCTATTTTTTGCTTCCCATTCAATGTAGTCCAATTAGGCAATTAAGATTAAAGGTGTTCTAAATGTATCATTAATATTAACTGCATGCGTTTTGTTTCAGATCCTTGAGATTACTCTACTTATTGCCAGCTATATTAACAATTTTCATCAACAGAAGAAGACAGTTCATGAATTTTCTGCTCCACAATCAAGAAATCCAAAATCTAATGATATAGAATGCCATTCATTTTTACTGCAAAACAGACCAACCAAAGGACCTACTTTATTATGAAAAGTTCAAGTATCTATAAATAGTGGGGCTAAATGTATGTCATTTATATTAGGTTATTATTTTGAAAGGACAGTTGGTTGTAAATTAAAAATTAACAATATATCTTGCACGTTTATTCTTCTACCAAGCTTGGGACTCTTCAGATGTGAACTGTAAAAGTTCAGATGACCCCTGGATGACAGTAAAAATATAGAAGAATGATCTTTGTTGCCTTGATAGCTATCTGGATTTTTGCATCCTAGAAGTAATAGTCCTACTCAAGCTGAAAGCTTTGGTACACAAGAAATTGCATTTTTCTTCATAATTATTATAATATACAAAGTACAAAATAATATATATATATATAGTATATATGGTAATCCAAATAGAATTATTCTGAATAAACACTGTGAATTGGGTAACTAAAAATAATCAGAAGTTGGAGAAATAATAATGAAAACATTGGAGAAATAATAATAATCTTTGAATGCAAAGATTCGTACAAAGCCTCTGCTTTCCTCCTTTTCTTCTAAACTTTTAGTTTTTTCTTAATCGCTCTTAGACTTAGAACTTCTAAAAAACATGACTGCATCCACATATCATGCTAAACCATCTCTTGTAAAATATGACAGAATTCTTGGCAATGAGTATAGTAATTACAATTCTTTGACCAGGTCATAGTTTATTTCTTCTCATTTAACTGCATTTATATTAGATCTACATTGCTAAATTAAGAGTTTGGCAAGACAGAAAACATATTAGGAATAACCCAGATTGCGGGAAGCCTTCCATGACCCATAGTTATAATAATTAAGCCAATAGCAAATAGTTGTTTCAATCTGTAGTTTACTTCACTAAAGCAAGTTAATGGTTTATTCACTGATCCTATTTGCATATCACTTTATCTAAAAACAAGTAATTACATCTTGGAATGATATGTGAATATAGTATATATATATATACTGTAATAACTCATATAGGGTGAAAGAGTGCTCCATCATAAAGATGTGTGCTTTTAGTCTTAATTGATCTAAACATAACCTTATAAACTACTTATTGAGAAAACTGTTTAAATACCTGATAAAACTTCATAAAAATCTTATCTTCATTCTGATACTTTCAAACAGATCTCTATCCATCATTTTTTTCTTCTGCTCTATTTTATTGGCTTGCAACTCTCAGGATAGAAATTTTGCTTTAGGGACAATATCTGTTGTTGGTACTGTAAAATACTATTCAATTGTTACACATGCAAGTTACATAATGTTATATCATTTAGTGATGAACATACATGTAGGAAGGTAGTTTTAGTTTTTTTTAAACAGTGTTGCTCATAAATTAATTATAATTGAATTCATAAGCAATACTGTTTAAACAAAAGACAACTCTCTCTGAGTAGTATAATATTAGTTAACAGTACAATGTCCAATTATTAAGTTTAAATCAGCAATGCAAAAAAGTATACTTGGAATTCAAGATATCAATTTTTGATTATTATTACCATTTCTATTTTTCATTTGTGTAATAGATAATCAAATGAAGAGTTGTAGGGTAGGGAAGGGAGAGATTATTTTGTTTTCACTATTAGTAAATCTTTGCCAATCTACTTCACTCACTCAAAAAGCTGGCTGTTAGATCTATTAGTCAATGTACACCTGGCCGAATTGATTTAATTATTAACTCCTAAGGCAATACACAGATCTGTTATTTATTTAGTTTACAAAACCATTTATCACTGTTTATTATTTATTAAAATAATTTTACCCACTTATATTCTCATATATATGAACGCAGTGTCTGAATGTTGATAAAATATATATCAAAACTTTGAGCAAAACTTGCCATTCTTCAGTTTTAAAATATGTGGTAAAATTTAGACAGAATAATTTTAATAGATTTTACTAAAGAGTTCAGTGGCGCAGAGAATCACAGAGTTGCTCTAAACTTTTTTTAATGTGTCTTAGTGCCTAAGCCTGCCATAAAGCCCTGGTATACAGTAGATAAGGACGCGGTGGCTCAGCAGCTAAGACGCTGAGTTTGTTGATCGAAAGGTCGGCAGTTCCGCAGTTTGAATCCCTAGTGCCACATAAAGGGGTGAGTTCCCATTACTTGTCCCAGCTTCTGCCAACCTAGCAGTTCGAAAGCACATAAAAAATGCAAGTAGAAAAATAGGAACCTTTGGTGGGAAGGTAACAGCGTTCCGTGTGCCTTTGGCATTTAGTCATGATGGCCACATAACCACGGAGACATCTTCAGACAGCAGTGGCTATTCAGCTTTGAAATGGAGATGAGCACCACCCCTAGAGTTGGGAACGACTAGCACATATGTGCGAGGGGAAACTTTACATTTTATACAGTAGACTCTCACAACTTCCATACTTTCAATGCTTGCTGGAATTATTTGGGATATGAAGGGAGTATCCTGCTGATGGAAAGGAGCTTTACGAATAATATAGGATAAAATATGTACTAAAAGCAAGTACAGACAACTTGGGTATTATAAAAGCTGCTACTATCCCAGCACGGAGTTAGTAATACTGATTTTTCTTCCACTAAAATAGAAAGGAAATTCAGAAAAAAGAGGAACTGAATATCTCAGCCAGAGGTAGTCCATCAATCATGCTTTATCATCTTGTTTGCATTGTTTCTAGAGGTTAAAAAAACAATCTGTTTTTTTAGCAGGGAAAAACTATTTCTCAAAATTCTTAAGTGTTGATAGATGTACTTTAGTCATTTTTATCCCCTCTCTCCTTGCCTTGGAGCATCTTAGAGTATCACCCTTAACCTAGTGAAGCTGAGTGAAAGATTAAAAGCTCAATAAAGCTTGTCTTCTTTAGTTGCATCAGCACAATAATAGTTGACTCTAGAGCAGGCGTGTCCAAGCCAGATACCATGGTCCACATCTGCTGGACAGATAGTAATGCAGCCCCATAAGATTGTAAACTTTGAAAATTACATATGCATATGTGTATGTGTGTGTGTGTTAACTACATTATATATTTTATAAGTAGTCCAAGACAATTCCTCTTCACTCAGTGTTGCTCAGGCAAGTCATAAGTTTGGACAGTCATTATCTAGAAGATACTACAAATGATTACAGCCTAGGAACTATTTCTCACTTCACACAATTCATCACCTATGCAAAATTTCTCCCTTTGTTAAAAAAGAAAGTACTGATTTAAAAGAAACTATAGTTGCATAACCAACTAGCATGTCTATAAATAAATTTCCGCAAATCTATACGTAGGGTTCCTGACATACTATGCTGCTAATTAGGACAAATTTTGGGAAATTTATTTTTGAAATCTTTTTAGACTTTAGAAGTGGGACCAGCATTTTCCAAAGCATGTTCATTACATTTATTTAGCAGATCCATTTTCATGCTGGAAAATAAAAACTGCATAAAATTCTACCACCTTAAATTTTTACCTTTTTGTTTGTTTGTTTATTTTCAAGGTACTTGGGCAAGAGCCTAACATAGCTCTATATTTGCTGCTGTCTCCATGTAAAATTAACAGTGGTACCCTGATACTCTTATAGAGGTTATGTATAATCATATTTCATTTACTGTACATTTTTATTAAAAAGAGACATATGTTTGCAACCATTATTCTCACTGTGATTCTGTAAAATGTATGTGCATGCTGTGTGCAACATTCACTACTGTAGGAAATTGTAAGTTTAAACTGGATTGCACATCTGAATGCACATTTGTCCCTATGTATAGATGCGTCCCTATGCTCTAGATGCGTCGTATCTATATGTATACTGGTACAACTAGCCATACATAACATTTATCTTCAAATGTTAAATATGGACCCCATCCCAAAATAATGAAAACTGAAAATATATGCAATATATATAAGCTTAATCAAGAAATACTTTAATGGTTCCGTTATTTCAAATTGTTCTTAAAATTAACAAAATGTTAATTTATATTAGAATATTTATATTTATTTAATCTAGTATGATTTTGTATAAGGTATTTTTATATAACTGTAAACCATTTTAACAAATAAAATAAATGAGGAAGAAGTCTGTATTTTGTCATGTAGATTTAGGATTAGATAGCACCCCATATTTTAGAGCAGCATTTTTCCAACTTGGCAACTTGTAAGATATGTGGACTTCAATTCCATGACCGGCTGGGAAATTCTGGGATTTGATGTCTATTAAAGTTGCCAAGTTTGAGAAGAGCATAATGCTTTAGAGCAGTGGTCACCAACCAGTGGTCCGGGGACCACTGGTGGTCCCTGGGAAAATTTTGGTGGTCCTTGG